>NEWO01000183.1:855855-901013 GCA_003013225.1 Phalaenopsis aphrodite
ATAATTTAGGTACTGACTCAAAGATGAGATTTGAAATTTAGGTATCAATCTCAAGGAGAGAGATGAAATTTAGGTATCGACCTCGAAAGATGAGATCAGAATTTAGGTACTGATTTGAAGAAGTGTGTCATGTGGAAAGGTTGATTTTGTTGAAGAAGATTTGTAGAGCATTGTGGGGTTTTGTGTAGAAATTAAAATTTTGGGGGGATGTGAAGAGAGTTAATGCAGATAAAGATGGTTGTGCTGCGCGCACAAAGAGTAAAAAACTCTAAAAATGAGAGGATCCACTCAACAGATTTTTATCACATTTAATTTTTCAAAATATTTCTTTAAAGTTTCAATTTTAATTGGTTGATTTTTTTTAAAAGAAATTTGTTTTGTTATTTATTCATTGGCGATTATTTTTATTTAAATTTTATTTATTGTTTAAGATTTGTTGTTTCGTTCTTTGTTCATTGAAATTCTGAACCAACACGTGGTTCGTGGCTTTCATCCATCACACAAAAAGGCAACTGACAAGAAGGTACATTTTTCAGAGAAATTTCCATTAATCTGCTTCAATAAAGATGTTACAGATCAAACATAGGCTAAAGCCTAAAAAATGTACAATATATAGTCCATGTCAAAATACATTCAGAACATCTCATGATATGAATGCATTGTAGGTTAAATATATCAGATACATAACATGTTGCTAAAAAAAGTGAACCCTCTGATCGTTTGTACTAGGTATGACGAGCTCCTGATCAAGCATACCTTCTAAGTCATGCTCCAGGATAAGAGTTCCCTTCGCATGTACTTAGAGGTACAACCCTCTCATAGCTCGTACGGAAGTAGCTCTTCCAGTTCCGGGTCCAGCTAGAATCCATATGGCATTTTGCTATCATCTATCATGCGTAAAGTCATAGACTCCCTACAGTGTCATGCCCCTGGAATGCAAAGTTTGGCAAAGTCTGCACCGTTGCCTTTAAGCGCGAGTACTAAATTGATTGGTAGAGGAATCTCCATAGAGCCTCTAAGCTTTCCAGGGCCGACGATATCGATTTCTTTCCCCAATAAAATATTGCTCTTGCTCATAAATGAGACCGTGCAGAAGGGACTCACAAAATCATGATGATCAATGTGTGGAGGAATGCAATCACCCTCTTTATAGATATTGATAATACAACTATTGAGAATGCAGATAGCATGTAGAATATTCCAATTGACCATACTTTTGCTCATCCACTTTATCATTGGCGGTAGCGGATCTACTTGATCGTGTCTGTGGATCTCAGGCGGATTCCCTTGTCTATCATTTGTGAAGCTGTAACAACAGCCGCACTAGATAGTGATTCTTCCTTTCCCTCTCATCCATCTCTTTGGCACAGAATATGTTCTTATGAGAAGGCTTTCTTGGCCTCTATCTCTTAAATCAAAGATACAGTCCAGAATACTTCTTTCATCACTTTCGGAGAAAACCATGGTATACAGCTCGAGGCCTTCCAGTATGTTGATGAAGTTTCCCTGAACTTCTTCACAAAACTCAAATTCACTTTTATTTACTTTACTTATCTTGTAGTACTCTATCATACTAGGGGTTGGCAGCTGTCGCGGGCCTTCCTTTCTTCGAGCATTGGCAGGAACCCAAACTGGCACTGGTTGATCTGGAACATGAGACTCGGCCTTTAGCGGGATGTACGACCCTAGGCTCTATGGTACATACTGATCTGTCCCCAATGGGACATATGGCTCATCCATCATAAAATCTAAAGTGTGAGACCCATTGGTGCTTGAAGTGTACTCTTCCAATGTACTGAAATTATGTAAATGTAGAACATTGCAATATGGGCATTCTACGAACGCGCCCGTGGCTGATGTCTCGGCCGGTATTTCAGCATTGCACGTCGGGCAACCCTTGCATAAGACATCTAAAACTGAAAGTGTATATGACTCTGTCACCAACCCTAGTTCTTCATCCGTGTTGGGTAGACTAGTATAAGTTTCTTTCAGGTCTGGATCATAAATGTGCCCGTCAGGAATAGGGGTGAGCAAGTTGTTTGTCTCTATTTGACGTATGCATTTTTGTCATAGAAAACCTATTTGGTTCTTACGGATGGCGTTCCTACATTGCATCCTGCAAATCAAATTACTTGGCAGTCGTTCGTTATTGGCGGCTACTAGGCCCTTGACTGGTGTAGCTACCATGTAGGGCTAACAGTTAGGCCCTTACATCGAATCTTGCTCTGTTATCACGTTCTTGCCTTTTCTTGATACATTCTATTTAGTGGTCACTCTCAGTATTGAAGGCAATCCCTCTTTCTCTTTGCAACTGACTACGTCCATGAGAGGACCTTCGTAGTCCATGTCAACCTAGTTAAAATCCATGTTGAAATCTATGGTACCGCCCTGCAGTGTCATCTCCTCATTTAGTGCCAGGCTCCAGCCATCCTAAAAAGCAAAGATCAGCCTGTCTCGACATTTTTCTGTAGATGACAGGAAAGATGTCAGCAGGCCGAAACTTGTCATGAACAAGAACAAAACAAAGTATTTATTAAAGTAAATTTTAGTTTGTTTTGGTGAAATGAATTGTTTATTTTTTGTATGAGTTTTATTTAAATTAGTGGAACATTATACTCAAAAGTGGAAAGAAGAAAATTTGGAGTTTAAAATTTCTTTCTCAAAATTTTCATTATAATAAGGTTAATTACAAAATTTGGACCCGGTCATAGACATTTGACCACATGGATAACCTTAAAACAATCAAAGTTTCCAAAGTTTCAAAGCAAGCAGAGGCAAGCGGTGTCAGGTTGCGTAATAAGTTTCCATATATCATCCATTTATTGGTAACATGGGTCTTTCGCCCTAGAAGTACACTAACTGGTAGGTTCCTCATGTATAGAACTTTTCAATGACAAATGGTCTCTCCCAAGTTGGCTCAAATTTTCCACCTATTTTGTGGCGTACAAGAATAGGCCTTTTGAGCGCAAGTACTAGGTCACCAACTTTGAATGTCCTTGGGCGAATAAATTTGTCGTGGGCTTGTACCATCTTTGCCTGATAAAGCTCCAAATGTTGTTGTGCTTCTAGTCATTTTCCCTTGAGACTCTCCAGTTCTTCAAGCCTGAGTTTTGCGCTTTCTTCCGTTGTGAGTTGGTTGGTAATGGCGACTCTGAGAGATGGTGTCTAGATTTCTAGCGGCAACACGACCTCGGACCCATACACGAGCATATATAGTGTGCACTGAGTGGGAGTCCTGAAAGTCATCTGGTAGACCCACAAGGCTTCTAATCGTTTGTTATGCCAATCCCTTTTTTTTCATCCAATGTTTTCTTCAAAATTTGTACCAATGTTTTGTTGAAGGCTTCAGCCAGACCATTTGCTCTATGATAGGAAATCATAGAGTATCTCCAATCTATTCCATATCTTTTGACGAAATTGTTGATCTTTCTACTTTTGAAAGTTGTCCCATAGTCGGAAATTATTATTCACGGTACTCTGAAATGGTAGACAATTTGGCTTTTGAAAAATTGAAGGACGTGTTGTGCCGTAACCTCACTTAACGGTACTACCTCTGCCCATTTAGAGAAGTAATCTGTACTGGCAAGTATAAACCTGTGTCCTCTTGAAGATGGAGGGCCTATCAGACCTATTATGTCCATGCCCCAACACTTGAATGGCCACGAGGAAACAATTGGATGTAGCACATTTGGAGGCTAGTGTAAGACCACCCCATGCACTTGGTATTGGTGACATCTTCTGGCTGTATCCATGCAATCATACATCATTGCTGGCCAAAAATATCCAAGTCTTTTGATCTTCATTTTCATTTTCGGTCGTGAGTGGTGAGCGCCACACAATCTGGCTTGTACTTCTTTGACAATATTTTGTGCTTCAGCTATGCTCAAACACCATAGCCACATTTGGTCGTATGACCTTCTGTAGCGGACATTTCCCATTAGAGCGTAAGACATGATTCTTCTTGTGATGTGGTATGCCTCAGACTTGTCTTCTGGCAGCTTTCCAATATGCAAATATTCTATTAATGGCTTGCGCCAATCTTTTTTGATGTCTGTAACTGTAATTATTGTTTCTTCTTTTCCAAGCTTGTGTAGAGTTACGATGTTGATCCGAGACAATACTTGTCTTTCTTGTACTGTGACTTCAATAGAATCCTCCGGGGGACATATCATTTCCTTAGCAAGTTTGCTAGAGCGTCAGCATGGGCATTGTTTACCCTAGGAATCCGGTAGAAAGTCACATCAGGAATCTGCTCCAAGAGCTTCATCGTGTACTGATGGTATTCTACTAACCTTGGTTTTAGAATTTTGTATTGTCCGATGACTTGCTGGATGAAGAGTTGGGAGTCGCCATAGATGGCAATGTTTGTTATATCCATTGAGATTGGCATTTCTAATTCGGTGATTAATGCTTCATATTCTGCTTCATTGTTGGTGCATGGCTCTGTCAGGTGGTATGAGAACCTCAACATATCCTTATCTGACATGATAAAGATCAAACTGATCCCTGCTTTGCCTGTTATAACTGTGTCTGATCTTTTGTCTTTTTTGGCTGACGAAGCATCGTCGAAGTGCATTTCCCAACGTTGCGCACTGGATAATTCCATTTCTAATATTTGCTCGTCTGATAACTCATCATTGAGAGAGGACCCAACTGGTAGTGGGTGTGCAGCGAGAAAGTTTTCTAGTATCTATCCTTTGATAGCACGGAGGGGAACAAAAGTTATATCAAATTGCAATAAGATCATTGACCATCTTGCTAGACGTCTGGAGAGTGTTGGTCGGGTAGTTAAATATTGCAATGGATTAACTTTTGAAATCAGGGTAATCTTATGAGAAAACATGTAATGTCTAAGATTTTGGGCGGTGAAAGTTAATTCCAGACAATACTTCTCAATAGGTGGATACCTTATCTCAGTTGGTATTAGGATACCACTCAAGTTGTAGAGTGCATTTTCATTGCCTTCATCAATGACTTGGGCTAACAGGGCTCTGAGAGAGTCATCTAAATCCGTGGTATAAAGTATCAATGGTCTCCCTGGGATAGGGGCTGCCAAGATATGAGGTGTCATTAAATATTGTTTAACGTCATGAAAGGCCCACTAGCATTTCTCTTCCCAAATAAATTTAGTGTCCCTTTTGAATTAATGTCAGGAAAGGCTGACACCTACCTGAGAGATTAGAAATAAAGCGTCTCAGATATGCCAACTTCACTTGGAAGGAACCTAGTTGTTTTAAGATTTTAGGAGGAGGCATTTCTAAGATAGCTTTAATGTTATCCGGGTCGATCTCGATTCCCCGATGACGAACAACTAATCCCAAAAATTTTTCCGGAGGTAACGCCGAAGGCACACTTTAAGGGATTCATTTTAAGATCATTTCGTCGTAACCGTTCAACACGATCTTCCAATCATATAAATGGTCTACTTTCCATTTACTTTTGATGACCAAATCATCCACGTAGCATTCTACTTGATTATGGATAAGGTCGTCAAAAATCTTTGTCATTGCACGCTGATATGTTGCTCTAGCGTTTTTTAGGCCAAACAACATCACTGTGTAGCAAAAAATTTCATTCGGTGTTCTGAAGGCTGTAAATGCTGCATCCTTGGGAGTCATCTTGATTTGGTTGTATCTCGACGATCCATTCATGAAGGAGAAAATTTCATGTGTTGAAGCGATATCCACCATCATCTCTGGTATAGGTAGTGGAAATTTGTCTTTTGGACATGCCTTGTTCAAATCTCTGAAATCAACACAAACACAAATCTGTCCATTTTTCTTCTTAACAGGTACAATATTAGCCAACCATATGGGGTACTGCTCCTCTTTAACAAAGTTGGCGTCTATCAATTTCTTCACCTCGGTGATGACTTGTTGTTCTATTTCAATGCGCATTCTCTTGAGAGCTTGTTTTACTGGGGTTATATTTTTATCCACCCCAAGTTTATGGACTGCAACCTCTACTGACAGTCCTGATATTTCATCATAGCTCCATGTTAAGTATTCTTTGAATTCTATTAATAGTTTGATCAATTCTGCAGATTCTTTGTCATTGAGTAGAGAACTTAAAAATGTAGGTCGGGGTCGTTCTTCAGTCTGGAGGTAAATCTCTTTCAATTCATCAACAGTAGTTTTAATTTCCTCCTCAAATTCTGGCGAAGCATCTTCTATTGGTTGATCAGTAGAGTCATCCTTTATATCAAGGCGATCCTCTTCTGACTCACCAGTAACAACCATGCAAAATTCAGAGTCATCGACTGGTCCAACTGTACCAAATCTGAGTCCTTTTTTTGAGTTTGGAGTTTGACTTTTAGGATTCCATAGTATTTTAAAAAGTTGAAATTTATCTTTTGGCATTTGTTTTGGTAAGTTTTCCTGTTGAATTAACTTTTGAACACAAGGTGAGCAGTAACAAAAAGGCAATTCCATTAATTCATTCGAATCATCATCCAAATTTACATGTTTTTCAAGCTCAGTAGAGGTAGAAGCACGATAAAATTTGATTGGCTTTGAAACAACACTACATACTTCCTTAACCTCTAAACTCTCGACCTTTTAAGGGAGAATCAGAGTGAGGGTCATAGCATTCACATAGTGGTTTATCCAATCATACATTGTTTCATATTCATTCTTTTCTGTATCTTCTTGAGATATCTTGTACTGGGGTCTCTTCTGTCCTGTCATCATTATCTCTTCTTCAAAACTGTCTTCAATGCTAATGTTAATGGTTGGCCTGGTCTGTTCAACAATTAAATTGATCCTTCCTTGTCCACTTCCCCAGCCTCGACCTCAGGTGTGTGAACTAAAAGAACCTTCACAACCTCGTTGTAAGGTAGTGGTGGAAGATTGCTAAAGCAGAGTTGAATGGCCTCCTCTTTGTAATTCTTCTCAATCTTCATCTTTGTTTGTGATAACTTCATTAGAGAAGACAGTCTTCTTTGGAGGCGCGTAGTAGGCAGCATCTTCGTGGATATCAACTTCATGCACTAAAAATTATTGTAGGTCTCCCTTGATGCAATTTTCTTGACCATCTTTGCAGTATTTGATGCAATGGTGTAGAGATGATGAAACCATATTGTGCTCATGAATCCACGGTCAACCCAATAGAGCATTAAAAGAGGTCTCGGCGTCGATGATATGAAATTTATCGATTGTCACGAGTTCTCCAACCTTCATAAGTAATGTTATTGATATGAGGGCTCTTTCTCCCTTTTGGTTGAATCCTCTTAACATCATCATATTGGCTATAAGCTCTTGAGCTTCAATATCCAAATAGGCCAATGTACGTAGGGTCATCAAGTTAAAAGATGCTCCAACATCTACTAAAACTCTGGACAACACAAATCTGCTGATGTAGATGGAGATGTCGAGCAAACGGTTGTGGTTGGCAGTACCGAGCAACAAGTCTTCATCTGTGAAGGTTACCCCTGACTGTTCTTTCAACAAGCAAACTTCATCTGAGGATGTGCTGGCCAGCTGAGCTAAGCAAATTTCTAGGTCAAGCAAGGTTGTAACCAAAGACTCTCTCATCTCCTTTGACAGGATCAGAGCGTCGTAGATGCTTAATCGGGTCGGCAACTTCCTAAGATGAGCTAGCACGTTGTAGTCTACCTTGTATGATCCTCAAATTTTATCTTGATTATGTGGTTCTTCCATTGGTGGAGGTGGGGGTATCTCTTCTCGAGTCATTATCTATTTTCCTTTGTCTGTTGAAGCTGTTTTTGGTGGTAACACTTTTCGCTACTTAAGTTAACTTCAATGATTTCTCCTTATTGAGATATCTTTATTGAATCTTCTGGTGACTTTTCCACCTCTTCAGAAAGGTCTAAATTGATGGTAAGCGGTGTACCATGATGCTCGAGAATTAGCTCCTCGTTATCGGTGCTGCCGTAAACAGTATTATTGATGTCTTCTTTGGACTTGACAATGAGTTCATCGAACTCGAGTATGATTTGAGGATCATTTTGGGAATCCAAATAAAAGCTAGATCGATCATAATCAGTTACGTTATCACCAAAAATAGTTAAACGTAGCCAAAATCACAATCATTATATTAATAAGATCTCGGAGGGACAAAAAGATAATCATACAAGTCAAGGGTTCGAGAATTTTTTTCCCCGAATCCGAGACAACCAATCTAGTAGAGGCAGCCCCTATTCTACCCCCCATGCTATCAATCTTTGTAGTGACACTTTTCTTCTTCTTCTTTGTCCTTGACCATGATTGATCTCCTGACAAAACCTTTATCTCTGGGTTGGTATGTTGCGGATTCTAATTGGAGGCTTATTTTGATGCAGACTGGTTCTTGTTCAGTATTTTCTTGGATGATCTGCTCCAGACCTCATTCCATTTTTCTTCGGTAGTTCATATCAAGAGCTTATAATGCTCTTGATATCAAATTCACCCTGAATGGTGGCCATGGCGGTGATAGCTGCAGTCATCTCTTCTATTCTTTTCTCCAGTAGACTCACTTGCTCATCCCTTAGGAGGATAGCCTTACGCAGCTCATCTACGGTGTTCTCTTCAGTGTGAGGTTGAGCCTCGCGCGCAGATGTGGTGGCTCTAGTTTGGACCACATGTATATCCATGAAATCCTCCTCCAAGTAATCTTTGTAATCAAAATTTTCATCATCGCTATCAACGGAAACTCCCTGTTCTCGAGTTAATTTAGAAATCTCAATCCTAAGTTTCTCAACTTTCTCTTCAATTATCGATCCCTTGATCGCTTTAAGATCTGGAGGACCTTGATGGACATCCTCTATTTGTTCCTCCATCTCGCTGGCTATTGTCGCGATGATGTCAGATATTTTAAACACTGGTTTCAATTTCTGTCTTGCAGGCTCACTGACCTAAATCAGTGCAGTGATCTGGGTACTACACCTTTTCCTTTTTTGACAATGATGTCTCAGGAAGGAGCGTCTTAGCAAAAACATCGGTATGTCAAAGGAAAGTATGCTCCCTGTAGTGTAGACCTGCTACAGTGTCAGGTAATCATCTTGTATTTGTCTTTGGGATTGTAGGAATGTCTCAATGATGGGCAATGGGTAAGATTTTTGGACCCGGTCTTGACTTAACCAGTCGACGACCTGTGGTCCTGGTGGCAGTGTAATAAGTAGTAATCGTTGCGGTACCAACTCTATTCCCTAAATGAAACCAAATGGGGATGCAAGTAGGTGGCACTCCAGTTGTCTTGTGTGAATGTCTGGCGAATTTGACGCCCTTCAAAATTTCCTTCTTTATGCAAGGAGAAACCGTTTAAGTAACTCGCTAACCGAACATCCCTCTTTGGTAGCAAGCCTTCTAAAAACTGCGCTAACTCGAGTGATAGGAGTGAACTTCTTTCTCTCCTCACCGTGACCATGAAGTGATGGTAATGCAGCAGCGATCTTTCAGATACTCTCATATCCCTTGGTATCTGTCAGAGGATGGAATCTACTTCCTTGCATGAGTGGATAATTTTTCGGTAACACTTCTTCAACTTGATGAAGCTCCTCCTCAACGGCTGTTTCCTTGGGAGTCTGGGCTTTAATGGTCCCGCCAAAATTTTTTTGTTAAGATTCCTCCTTTGAGTTCGGGTGAGTGGTATAATCCTTGAACTTGATCCAATCTCAAATAAGGGTGGTGGGACAGTTAATCCCTGAGTTGGATCCTTAATAATCATCACTTCTTTCCCCTTAGCAGCAGCGGAGCTAGCAGGCTTGGCGGGTGCCGAGATGGTAGTAGTTTTAGACTTCTTGCAGGCAGAGAAGTCTTGAAGGCAGTTTAGACTAAACTCTACAAATGGTTCTTGTATTTTCGGTGTGGCGATCTTCATCACTACAAACGGGCTTTCCCGAGGATGACCTCAAGAACTTCGAACCCAACTCCAAATTTGATGGTAGGAGCGAGGTTATGGGCTTCTTGGCTTGTTGTCAGGTTGCAGGAAAAGGTCAGCGTTGGGTAGGCCATTGCAACAGGCTTGAAAACATAAAGTTTCAGGGTTAGCTATATGGCCAAAACCTCATAATTTTTAGTTCAAGCACTGAAAGCAGATTTTGATCTGTAGACCGGTTGGGTCTTAATTTATGGGTATTTTAAAATCTTTTTTTAAGAAAAATTAAGAGGTGAAAAATTTCATTAATGTAAGAAAATTTCAAAGTGCGTGCAGCACAACACGATTTGGTTTAATTTGCTGAATAACAAATAAAATTCAGAAGGGAGATGTTAAGTATTTTTGGACCCAGCGCGGGACCCCTTTAGTGGCAGAAAATGCCCAGGTGGAACTAGTCCACAAACACACCTATTAGGGGTCCGACCCCACATGAAAATTTAAAGAGTCCTTAATGGCCTTCTGAACCATTCTATTCAAGGATGGTTGAACAGCTAGTCCTGAAGTCCAAGGAGTTGACCATACCTTCCCAAGAAAAAAATGGGTAAAGTATGCCAACAGAAGACGGGTAATTTGGTCCAAGAAGGACATGAACACATTACTGATGTGTGAAAATAATATTTCTTGAATTGTATGGAGAGAAAAGCTTGTCCCCAGTGGAGTCGTCAGAAGCTGTCAGCGCTATTTTTGGTTGGAGAGTTGCTCATAAGAAGTTGTCGGTCACCGGAATTGGAATCCCATCGCCCGCTTCAGAAGGATGTTTAATTTACATATATATTTAGCCTTAGAAAAATATGAAATCAAAGTGACCCCTTATTTTTCATAGTTTAAATGAAAGAGCACTGTACCTTAAACCCTGTATCTGTCCCGAAGGATAAACACAAAACTTGAGGATGAGGCTCACTTAAATAAACTAAGGAATATATGATATCTGTTTGTTCTGCAAAACCTTTATATTTTTTGGCAAGTTTCTCTATTTAATATATAAAATTAAATAGGGTTTATATCAAGCTGGGTTCGGACATGCTTCCTATAAGGGCAAGCCCCTATAGTTAATTACATCTTAAATGACCAAAGTCACCTAAGAAGACTCTCGATAAAATTCAGGAAATATTATCTTCAAAGAGTTTCAAAGGGTAGGACTTTATCATGAGATCGGACATAGAGGTGTGAAAGGAGATTGGTTCAAATTTGGAACATTTTATTGTAGAGTCCAAAGGAGGAAGAACTAGGGGATGTTATGGATCCAGAGGAGAACCCCAGTGAATTCTCAAGCTATCCTAAAGTTTGGCTTCAGTTTTGAGAAGAAATATTTAGGTGTTTCATCCAGTCAATTTTATTAGTTACAGCTTGCATTCATGTGAAACGATCACAAAAATAACCTAGAAGATGTGAGGATTTAGGTCGTGACAAACGACAGCCTCAAAATCTTAAGACGAGTTAATGCTTATATTGTATAGCAGGGCTGTATAAAAGTCTAAAGATAAGGTGAGGATTTACGTTGCATAAGCAAGCAACCTTGAAGGCCTATGGCTTTGTTGTTTAAGTCTAAGGAAGAAAGATTGGTTTAGATGGGGAAGACAAGTTTTGCTGTTGAAGATGACCATGCTGCCCACTATGCTAGCTCCAAGCTCCTTGCCATGAAGAGTTTAAGTTTTCTAGTGTGTCAAGTTATAATGTCAAATCAGGTGGCCCTATGGTTCAAGTTCTTTAAATTTTATGAGTGCATATTAAATTTGATTAGAGCGACACCGGTTAGGATCCTACGGTTCCCTCGTTCCAACAACACAATTTTTTTATTGGATTCACTTAGTCCAAATAAACTTAATAAACTCAATTTAATGAGTTTCATAATTTTGTTTAGACCATGGGAAGCCTCGTTAGCAACCGTAGTTTACCTCCTCCGAGGAATTCCCGATCATCCAATAGAGACATCTTAATTTATTTGTACTTGTAGTTTTGTGTGATGTTTGTGATTAAATTTTGAATTGTTTTATATTTTGAATGTTTTGTTGGTGAATTTTATCTTAGTTAATTTTAGTTTTTGTTTTGTTGCTATCCTGATAATTTTAGTTTTCCATGCAAATTTGTATAAGCAAAAAAGTACAAGAAAGACAACACTGAAAACTATAAAAGCTCAGCTGACGAGTCTTCTCGTTCCACCATCTGAAACTCAAAAGGCATGTTAAGGCAGTTTATATGAAACAGGGAAGTAAAACTTTGATGACCTATCTAACCCTAGCTCATATCTTGGTGGGTCCTTAAGAGTTTAATTAAAGATAATTTTGTCAAGCAAAATATATTAAGTTTAGTAGATCTCTGAGGTATCCAACGGATCTAAAGAAAGAAGCAGGTTCGTGCTACTCTCTCGCTGCCTCGTGGAAAATCACGAGTTCTTTTAAATTTATTATGTTGCATAATAATTCATCCTGTAAATACCCTTAGTGCTCAGTGAGCATTGATGTATGAATTACCCCGAAGGGTGAGGTAATTGTCATCTGTAATTTTAATTTTGAAAATTATGCGGGTGAAGACCCTTAAAGAGGCAAGTTCGTGTTATTGAAACACTTAACAAAATTTTAATCTTAATTGGGCTTGTAGTGTTTGAAATATTTTTTAATTTTTGATGATATTTACTTTTCTAATCCTCATTTAAATGAAACTTAATTTAGCTTAAGTCACTACTAAGCCCTTAAGACCTAGGTGAGTGTGTTAAGTAGTTTTGAAAAGGTTAGGCTTTAGGTGGTCATGATTCATGATTTGAATTTTATTTGAAAATCAAAATAGGGGTATTAAATTGATTAATTATTGACTTCAAAAGTCATACCCCTAAGTTCTAGGTTCATTTTATTTTAATAAACTTCCAAATTTAGAAGTTTATTAAGCTATCTTTTTAATTAAGAAAGTGAGGTTGATTTCTACCAATTAATCTCTTGTGTTTCAAACATCAAATAAATTGATTAAGATCAGAGGTTACCCATTTTCTTTCTTGAATTAACCCTAATTGTTAATTAAGGCTAAATTTCCAAAATTACACATTTGCCCCTAAGGCTCTAACACTTCATAATTTGTCAAATTCAATTCAAATGACTTTGAAATTTTTATCCTACCTAATTCATAGGTCAATTAAGACATTAGAGGAGAAAATATGATTTTTCAAAATTTAATTTAGTTTATATAATTATTTTCATGCAAAAAAAAATTTTTTTAAGAAAAATTCCTAAGTTGACCAAGGTAAATCCTAATCCCTTGAAATTTTTATTGAAGGTAGACTTAGACTAGAGAAGCCTTTGGACAAAATTTCATGATTTTTTGAATTTTATATCAATTTTAAGAATTATTTTTAGTTATGAGGTATTCATTAAATATAAAATATTTTAAATGGAGAAAATTTAGTTTTGTATTTTTGAAAAGCCTGTCTAAGGTTAGAGAACTCAAAGAAGAAGATTTTATTTTTTAAAAAATCTTATTTGATTTATTGGAATTATTCTTAAAGAAAACCCATTTTTGGCCCTTAAAATTTATTTTCAAGCTTTAAAATTCAATATCTTTTTTTAGAAAACCAGGAAAAATATTCTAATTATTCCTAAGTGATTAAGAAGTAATTTAGAATATTTTCATGAGTTTTGTTATTTTTGTAATTTTTATGAATTTTTAATTCTTTTAAATATTTAAAAATAGGCTAAAAATGAAGTTTTTATTTCAAATATCATTTTATTTTTATAAAATAAATTTAGAACATCATAGAGAACTCAAAAAAAAGTTTTTAAAAAGTTTTGAGTTATATTTTGATTTTTTAAAAATCATTTAAGTGTCAAAAGTGATGTTTTTCTTTAAAAATAAAATGAACTCAAAATATTTTGAAATTTTTATGGTGAGTTCTCTGGATCATAAATAACACTGGAGATAAAAAATCAAGGCATTTAAATGTTTATATCTTGCAAAGTTAATTATCTTAGTGATTTAGTATTTGTGAAAATTAGGTGCATTTTAAATGACTTAACCCATGAAATTATTTCCAAAAGATCCCGTGGTCATCATAAATCTTACAAAATTTTTTGGAATTTTCTAATCAACATGCTAACTTTCATGATTATTTTAAGCAAATAATACACAAAAACTTGAAAAATGTGATCCACTATCTAGGGACCTCCTCTAACTTTGGAAAAATCAAAGAATGTTCTCCTTCACAGAGGCTACAATATGCCAAAAATTCAAGCTATGATGATAAGTCTACATGCATGGAGAATCAAAAGATTCAAATTAGTATTTAATTAATTTAAAAAAATATTAATCACATGGAATTAAAATTATTTCCATATTATTCTCCTCTGTTCACTGAGCAAGAAGGTATTTTTATTTTATTTTTGTGATTCTTCTACACAAAGTTATGAATTTTTGAAGTTAAAGAAGTTTAAATAAATATAAAAAGCCCTATTTTTCTACTTATCCACGTGGCGCCTCATCAACCTACGCCGGCTCCAAAGCTCCACGCGACGCGCTCCCATTTGACGTTGTCATCCGCGCCAGCAGCCACGCATCTTACTGTTTGTGTAAAGAAGCGCTGTTCGGCTTCATCTTGGCCATTCATTCGATAAATGATTGATCAAACGACTCCCCGTCATCGTCCTCGATAGAGTGATCCTGTGATTGTCCACACTAAAACCCTAGGATCTTAGCCTAGACTCAACAAAATCACTTTGGGTTTAATCCTATAGACTCGTCTAAGTGAGACGTACACATCCATCATTAATCATGCAATTAAATTAAGCCTAATCAAATGGAGAGTCAAAATAGGCTCGGGAGGGAGATAAGTTTTATACCTTTGCTCTGAGAAGTAAAGCTTCAATCAGAGGGTCTTGGCATGTTCGTTGGGGTCCAAGGAGGCTAGGGATTAAGCCTCTGGTCTTGGTATAAGGCCTAGGTATGAATTCGACCAAGCTCGATTTCAGGTGTTGGTCTAGAGCTATGGTAGTGGCTCTGTGGAAGGGGGATTTTTTGGGGATTTGGCTTCTTTTACTACTGTGAAGGTGTGGGTAGAGCTAATTTGAGTTTGGTGGACTGTGTAAGTGCAATGAATTCTGTCCTGGTTTTGAGCAGAGGTTTGAGCTCCAAATTAAGCTTCCACAGTGGAATTCAGTGGGGGAGGAGGGTTGGATTGCACTGAGGGGATCTTAGTGAAGCTTTATGAGAAGTTTGGGAGGATCTCTTTAAGAAATTTTCAGCACTTAGCTTAACGGCCAAGGAGGTGGCCTTTTATAAAAATGGGGTTATGGTGGTTGTCATGGCCAATTTGGAGGTGTAATGTGGTGCTTAGGTGGAGGGCAGGGGAACTTTTCAATTCAATTTGGCTGAGCTGGCCTCTAGGTTTGATTTGGGTGAAGTCCCATGGGGGTGGCTCTTAGTTTTGAGCTTTTCTGTTGACTAGGCCGGCCAGCTATGGTGGGGGGAGGTGGCTAGGTGTTGAGGGCATCCAGAGGAATCTGTCACAACAATTTAATGCAATGATGTTTTAATTCGGCAAGGATATCTTAAGCATGTGTATTTTTGGGAATAAGATCCCTTAATTTGGTGGAATTTTGGTCCATGGCTCATCTAGCTTGGGTTAGATGTGTTTTTTCTCAGCCTTAGGGGCAAACTAGTAGCTAAGGTGGAGTTAACATGGTTGCTTTTTGGTGGTTAAGTCACATTTAGTGCATGGGTCCAAGTGGGTGCAAATGACCATAGCTTGGGTTTGGTCTAGGCTAGCCATGTTCATTGGCCAAAATAAATGTTGCATTTGGTGTAGATGATCATAAGAAACAACTTTGGTGAAGGATGGAAGTGGTTTTGAGCTCAATTGAACGGTCAATTTGAGGGAATTTTAAATATTAATCAATTTGGTTATGTTGGGCTAGGCTTGGGCTAGCCTTGAGCTAATTCCAAATTGATTATTTTAAATGGTCAATACGGACCCCATGAAGAGCTTTCAACATGAATTGGATGCCTATTTGGAGTTTAAGGTAATCAATTGGGTGAAATTTGGGGACAGCCAATTTGGGGCTAAATATGGGAATTTTGGATTTAGGCTAAAATCAAATGGATTTGAGGCTTCACCAAGGTCAATTGATGGTTTACTTTGATGTGTAGGAATTTTATAAATATTTTTCAACATTAATTGAGGCCAATTGACTAGGCTATGTGTTTAATTTGGTGAGATTAGGTCATGTGACCAAAATTGGGGTTTGACCAATATCAAAAATAGGCATAAATCATGGGCCAATTAAGCTTAGATTGGTCTAGTTTGGCCATATCAAAAGTGAATTTGAGTTTAGGATTGAAATTGGGGTCAATTGAGATCAAATTGATGGACATTTGAGTTGATTTTGGGGAAATTTGGGCCTTTAAAGAAAAATTTGGGAGTTTTGATCAAAGATGGTCAAATTGGCCAAATTGGGTCATGTGATAGTTGAGGAAAATGAAATTGGGAATATTTGGGAGGTTTTGGGAATTTTTGGGATTAAAATTTTTGGAATTTTGGGCCAAATTGGGGTATTTTGGTAATTTGGCCACTTTGGGGATTTTGGCTAATTTGGGGGAATTTAGGGGCAAAAGGGTAGGTTTGGTATCTTGATAGAGTTGGATTGCCAACCAACATAAATAAGCCATGGATCAATAGAAACCCCATTTTGCATCCTCTATGTAGTGGTCTTAGCTAAACCTTAGCATAAGGCTAATGGGTTTAAGGAACCATCTACATAAGTCTACCAAAAACATCAAGGGACCAAAGCCTAAAAGTTATGGGTTTAGGGTAATGAGTGATTGTGAGAGCAAACAATTGTTTTAGCCCTAAACCAACACCAGGGTCAACCGTAAGGTTCAACCGTCTTAAGAGCGACTCATCTTGAGTTCCCCCATAGTGACCCCACCTACTAAGTGCTAGAGGTTAGGACCAATATCTGAGACTTCAAGTTGATTAGAGAAGAGTTTGAATTTTCTAATGGTGAGGGTTTCTTGTCTATTTTTCTAAGAATAGTCAATAGGAAAGTCCTATGGCTAGACCTTAGGCTACTAAAGAGGAAAAACTGAACCTCAACAAAAAGTGAGGTCAACAGTCTGAAATAACTTCATCTTTGTCTTCAAAATGTTCTTTCTCTTCAAAATTTTCTTTTAAATGTTCGTGCAATAGATGTTCACTAATTTCCATGCGAAAACATTCATTATCTCTTTCAACAACTGGATATTTCATAGATTTCGCAATGTTAGAAGTCACTTCTTGATCGGTAACTCTCATAGTTAATTATCCCTTTTGAACTTATATCATAGCTTTTCCAGTAGCTAAAAAAGGTCTCCCTAAAATTATAGGTATTTCTTTATCTTCCTCCATATCTAAAATAATGAAATTCACAGGAAAGAAAAATTTATCAACTTTTACTAACACATCTTCTATAACTCCCTTTGGATAAGTAACTGAACGATCTGCTAACTGAAGAGTTACAGAAGTAGGTGAGACTTCTCCTAATCATAATCTTTTGAAAATTGATAGAGGCATAAGATTATTGCTGGCTCCCAAGTCACATGAAGCTCTTCAATAGAATTTTTCACTAATAGCACACGGTATAGTGAAATTACCTGGATTTTTTAATTTTTCAAGAAGCTTTTTCTAAATAATTGCACTACACTCTTCGCTAAGTGCAACAATCTCATTATCAATGAACTTCCTTTTCTTGTTTAAAATATCTTTCATAGATTTCACATAATTGGGCATTTGCTCTAAAGCTTCTACAAAGGGAATATTTACCATTAATTTCTTAAGAACCTCTAAAAACTTAGAGAATGGTTTATCCTTTTTGTGTTGCTTCAAACTTTGAGGAAATGGTGATGGAGGTTTCTCCACACTAATTTTCATTGGTGTAGGTAGATATTTCAAATCTGGGCATTCTTGATCCTTTTTTTTTCTAAATCCACTTTCTCTTTTTCAGTTTCCGTTTCTTTCTGCACTCTTGTTTCCAATCCTTTTCCACTTTGTAATTGTATCGCTTTTATTTTTTCTTTTCCTTGATCTTTAGGATTTAATTCCACAGTACTAAAAAAAGTTCCTAATGTTTGGTTACCAATCTCAGTAGGAATATGCCCCAATTGGTTTTCAATATTCTTGATAGCAGTTCCTTAATTTTGTAACTAGTTTCCTTAAACTTGTAATTGATTTCCTTGATTCTGCAATTGTTGACCCATGTTTAGTATCATCTCTTCCATAGACTACTTCTTTTCCTTAAATTGAGTGTTACTGTTAGATCCTAAAGAATAAGAAGGTTTATAATTAACATTTCCTTGGTTGGATGAATTTCTCAATGGGTTTACTAAATTGTTTGTCTATTGTTGATTTGTAGAAGAATTTTTATACCAATGAAAGTTAAGATGACTCTTCCAACCTGGGTAATAATAGTTCAAATTAGGTTTATTGGGTCTATTTTTAATAGCATTTAGAGTCTCATAAGAAGGTTGAACTTCATCAAATTTCCCAGATGAATTCTCTTCCATCATAGTAGGTGTTGGAGAATAATTTCTTCCATAATGATCTAATTTCTTTGATATTGCAGCAATCTGCGAAGCTAACATAGATATTGCATCAGAATCGTGGATACTAGCTACTGTTTTAGGATTTAACCTTTAAGAGGGCCATTGAAAATTTTTGGTAGCCATCTCTTCTATTAACAAATATTAACAAATATCGTGGATACTAGATTCTATTACTAGAAGATTTAAGTCCCTAAAAATGGTGCCAAAAACTTGACAACGATTATAGATTCGATAAAAAATGTGTATAAAATATTCAATAATTGCAAAGTCACACTTATCAATGCAAGTATACGTATCGCTCGAGTAATACAGGGCTCTAATGGTGTCCTGGATATCAATCTCACAGGGAGTAATACTAGAGGCTACGAATTAGGATTTAGAAAATCAATACTTAATCACAACAATACAGTTCAAATTACTTATTTTTCACTAATAGTTATTGAAATAAATTTGTAATTTTAACAAACTCTTAATCAACTAATTCTACTAATAAAGTTTCTAATGTGAAGTTCAATATATAAGAAAGTATCCTTCTCCTTGTCAAGAAATTAAAGTGAATGGATAAAGTGAATTAGTTCAAATTGTATCGTGCAAAATAGGAGCATACATATTCTTTACCCTTTGGTCCAGACATAAAGAACATTGTCTAATCCTATTCTTGGTTACTAAATTTGCAGCTACGCTGGGAGGATACCAGCTTTCACTTTGGAGCCCGCACGTTGCCCTCGCTTGAGGGCTAACATCTACACTTCAACACCCAAATGATAGGACTAAATTGAGGGTTTTAGTTTGTCACTCTAAAATCTCCAATTTTATGCCCGATAAAGTTATTTCCCTATTTATTTGCACCCAACTTTCAAGGACTTTGACCTCCCTAAATCTTGGATGTAATCTTCACTTTAGTTGTAAAAATCAACATATTTTAACAAATCAATTGGCCAGATTGAAATTAAATTAAGATTGAAGTGAAAAGATCATCATAACTTCTTTAACATTCTCGTGGCTCGACCAATTCAAATCACCATTTCACAAAATCTCAAGAGAAGGAGAAAGACAGAGAATTCTACTCAGAATTCGTGAAGAAGATACGACAAAACTTAGAACTTATATATAAAATCAAATTCATACAAACTTCAATAAGTAAATATCACTTATCTCTAATTTCTCCATAAGAAAACTCCTCAAAGTTCCTCTGAAACTTTCTACACTCTACAAACAACAAAAACTCAGCGGACACCACCACAAGGCTCCTCTTTTTTCGGCTCAAATGTTTCTTTTAAAGTTGTAGAAGACTTTTCCAAGAGTTTCCTAAGAATCCATTCAAAAATCATTCTCATTTAGTGCACCTGTTAAGAGAACCGCTGTTCTCGCCGTCAGTGGCCTCGATGGCGCCGTCGACGACCTTCTAAAATATTAGATTCTGGACTCTTGGGAAAAACCCACCGTCAGCGCCGTTGGGCTCACAGTCGGCGCCCTAGTTTGAATCTTCATATTTTGGTTTTTTTTCTCCAAATTTGCTCCTTTTTGCATCTTTTTGCTCCAATTACCATAATTCAACATACCTGCAATAAAACATAAAAAATACCCTTCTTTAAAGTGCAATATTATCAATATTAGTATAAAATAGGTATAAAAATCTCATCATGTTTTTCTTTGTTCAATTGACAAGATGTAAATTTGGATCTTTTGTTGGTGATCCCCCAAACTGATCATTTGATACCATTTTGATAATAGCAGGTTTAAGCTCAAATGAATTAGCCACTATAGTAGGTTTTTGAATACTAAAATGAAGTTCATCTACAGTAGGGTTAGCATAATCTCTTAAAGGTATGAATTTCAGCATTTTGATCATTTTGGTTTGACATTTCTATAATTTTTTTTGGAATTTTCAAGATTTTCAATTTTTTGGGTTTTCTAATTTTTCTAACAGTTCTCTCTAACTCAGAATCGTAGGGCACTAGTTCTTCAGAACCTGAACTACGCATATACTAACATAAAATTAAATAAAACTAAACACACACAAAATAAAATACAATAACTTAAAGTTTAAATAAAACTTTCTAAAAATAGAAATTTTCTTTTAAATCAATAGATTCTTTACAATTTTCACTTCATTTCCCCGGCAATGGCGCTAAAAACTTGATCCCAAAACTGCTTATATGCAATAGTATAACAATAATTCTGATTATATTGTTCACTTATATTTCCTTATTCCGCAATAAAATCAAAAGCTTGATCCTGAAGAAAAATAAGAATTTAACTTTTAATTTATATATATTGGGATACTACGTAAGTATACGTATCAAGTAATATAAGACCTTTTCATTAAGAACTGAATATCGAACCCACAAGGAAGATATGCAATATGCACTTTTTTGGAAAACTTTCTACTTTTAAAAGGATAATTATTTAAACTAAAGACGTATTCACAGTAAAGAATGTTTAAATATTTATGGTAGTTTTAATATTTTGACAAAAACAAGACAAACTCAAAAAGATAATTTGAGTTTTTGTAGACGAAAAACACTAAATATGAAAATATCTTTCTCCTTGTCATGAATCAGTAATAAGTATAGAAATTCTCTTGTGGAAGTATGCATATTATGTTGTGTCAAATAGGAGCAATAATATTCTTTACCCTTACTAGAGATGCTATAAAGAACATTGGCTAATTTAAATTTTGAATAGTTCTGAAGACCGGCTAGATAGGGAAGATACTAGCTCTCACTCTATAGTTCCCTTGATTCCCTCCACCTAGGGGCTAACATCTCGTATCAGAACCTAAAACAAAAAACCAAGTTGGGGGCTTTAACCTGTCACTTTAAAGTCCTCCTCTGACTCTACACCCTTCAATGAATATTTTTCTTTTAATTTGCAGTCAATCATATAAACTACGTTCTCATTCATACAACCTCATATGATTTTTTCCAATTGTTGACTGAGAAAAATACTAGCCCGGTTCTTACATGTTCTCAAAACAAATTTTAACATATGAATCAGCCAAATCAAGAAGTAAATGAAGTACATGGATTTAAATCATCACAACTTCTTCCTACATTAAAGATTAATACTCTCCACAACTTCCATCCAACACTTTTTAAGAAGAAAAATAAAGAAAACTACTCACAATCCATGGAGAAAATAAAACCACACTTTAGTTTAAAAGTAGAAATCATTGTCAAACCAACAACAAGTCTCAATTAAAACCAAAAGTAGTCTAAAACAAAAGATTAAAACTTATCTCAAGTCCTCCACCAAAGTCTTGAAGTTCCTTTGAATCTCTTCTCTTTTACAACACTCTCATTATAAAACTAAAATAAAAAGGATAAATATGTGGTGTCTGAAAATCTCTCCAACTAACTGTCCAATTTTAGAACTTTTAAAACTTCCCTAGTCCTTTCAGGACCCCTTTCAAAGTCTCAATCTTCCTTCTTTTATAATTCTGCAAAAAGTGCATTGGTATCTCTTCAAAATGTGCCTTAATTTAATGTATTTTCTGAAGAGATGCATCATTTCGTAATAATTTTCATCCATGGTGATTGTAACCACCTATTAAGCCATTAGGTGCCTTAAAAACCTCTTCAAAATTTGTAAAAACCAAATTTACTCATCCAATAACTGTCACTGGCGCTTAAGCGTGGGGTCTTTGACGCAAAGGTGCGGCCTTCTCTGTTTAAGCGGCGCTTAAGCGCCGGATTTGACGCTTAGGCGCCAAAACACTTTTGCATGTTTTTCACCTATTTGCTCCAAATTTGATCATTTTTCACTCCTTTAAGCACTTTTGAACTTTTTACCTGTACTTGAAAGAAAAACACAAAAATACCTTCCATTAAAGCGCAATATCTCAAAAATAGGTATAAAAATGTGTCTAAAAATACTATGTATTTTAGGCGTATCATTGCTCAAGTGAGGAGTATAAGTAAGTGAATTTGACATCACTTACAGTTGCCAAATAATGATAAAGCCCAAAAAGTCACAGATTTAATGATAAAGTTTTCAGAGCAAGGGAACTTAATTAAAGGGAGCTTGGACGAATGTTGTGAGTGCATAATGTACGTGGATGATGCCTTGAAGAAGACTAGACCAAGTTTAGGACTTACCCTCAATAACCTTTTTGGAGACCTCATGTACCTCTCCCAATTTATGGAATTCAAGGTAAAAACCAAGCAGATTACAAAGCCCCGATTTTCTGCCTACGCCTGGCTCATGAGATAGGCCCCCAAATACTCACAATAATATTAGACTCACAGGTCATAGTAAATCAAGTAAGAGTAAAGTTTCAAGCCAGAGATGAGGCGATGATGAAATACCTTAACAAAGCCAAAGTAGTGAACTAAAAGTTTGTGCAATTCCAAATAGAAAACTTCAGTAAAAAAGAAAACAAAATAACTGACATTCTACCTTGGTAAATCCAATTAAGAAGTGGAGAACCACAGATATTCACCTGACCAATCATTGAGGAACCCATATTTATGTTAGTAGAAAGGGAACAAGTCGCAAGCTGGGTTGAGTCTTAAGTAAATTTCCTAGAGATAGGAAAATTTTGGTGGAAATCTCAAATTTTAAGAGGTTTTGACACAACACCGACCAATATTTTCTGACATAAGGAACACTCTTCCCGAAGTTAACCACATCGATATACTTGGGGCGCATTAGAGAAAATGCGATGGAGGGCATCCTTCATGGCGTTCACTCCGAGGAATGCAGAGTCACTTCAAAGGAAAAACATTTGCGCATTGAATCCAATGACAGTAATACTTTTGGCTGGTAATACTAAGAGATGTAGAAGTGTTCTCCAAACAATGCAAACAATGCCAGAAATACGGTCCATTACAGCATCAACCGACTCAAAATTACAATCAATCGCTAGTCCATGCTCTTTATCGTATCGGACTAGACATATTGGGGTCATTCCCACCTTCTAAAGGACAACACCAGTTCATCCTTGTAGTTGTAGAATACTTCTCAAAATGGATTGAAGCTAAAGCTTTTGCTTGAATCACCATGGATGTAGTCCAAAACTTGATTTGGATCGACCTAATTTGTCGATTTGGTATGCCACTAAAAATCACCATAGATAACAACATGCAATTTGTGGATAAATAGGTTTGGAACTTCTACCAAATTCATGGCATCGGTCTCAAGTTTGCATTGATCGATCAACACTAACTAAAAAAATTGTCAAAGCAGCTAAGATGATTATCCTCAATCTATTGTGAAAGAATCTAGAAGGTGCAAAGAGCAATTGGGTGGAAATCATCCCTATGTACTTTGAGCTGTATGTACAACCCCTTCAATCGTGACTGGCCAAACAAATTTTATACTCTATCATGGAATGGAGGCCATGCTGCCAATCAAGTATGGCTACAACAGCCAAAGGGATCATGCATTGAAGACATTCAAAGAAGAGAACATTGAAGATTAACAGTAGGAAAATGGTGAAGAAGTATCACTCATACTTGTTATTGTAGAAAACATCCGAGCCTAGATAGCCCTGCGATTAAAATAAGTCTGAAGGAGGGCCACACAATACAACAATCAACATGTCTGAGAAAAGACATTCTCTTTAAGAGAACTGGTACTAAAGTAAGTCGACTGGCAGCACCGAGACCAACTGTAAGACAACTAGAATAAACATGGAGTGGACCCGACATCAATGATTGCTAACCAAGGCGCAAAGCCTATAAATTGAAAACACAGAATACGAAGTCCTTAGAACATGGAGAGGAGATGACCTCAAAAATTTTTTTTTTTTGTAAACTCTATATTATAAAGACAATCTCAAATAAAGTACATTCCTAAAAACTTATTCCAAGACATGAATTTTATTTGAACAATTCGACAAATAAAGTATATCTGTATGACATTAAGAAATATCAACCTGACTAAGAACGCAATGACTTTTTCAAGTAAGGAAAGAAGTTTAAGGAACTGGTATCCTAGAAATTAAGGACAATCAATCATGGTGACAAGATCACCTACTGCTTACAGATCACAAACTATAAGCTGTGGCGCCAAGATTGCTTGGCCGTGCGTGAACTAATGATTATCGGTAGTGGCTCCAAGATCACCTGACTTCATATATAAAAAACCATAAGCAGTGTAAATAAGATCCCCCGACCCCCAAATAGAAATATATTGGAAATTGCGCCAAGATCCCCCGACTGTATGCATATAAAAAATCATAAGTCGTTGCACCAGGATCACCTGTCTACGCACAAATAGAAGATTATAAGTAGTGGCGCCATGATCGTCTAGGTGCATACTTATCAAATATCGCAAGCTGTGGCTTCAAGGTCACCCGATTTTGTGTAAATTGAACATTAGCGGCCAAGGTGCTAAAACCAACCAGCTACGTACATATCAAAAACTACAAGCGACGGTGTCAAGCCCACCCGATTGCACACATATTTAAAACAAAACTACAAATTGAGACTTCAAGAATGTCGAGTCACAAATACACACACACACACACACACACACACACACAGACACAGATATATATATATATATATATATATATATATACACACACACACATATCTATAAAGGAAGAAGAAAAGGAGAGAACAAGAGTATGAATGAAGCCCCCTTTTCTCTTATATAAATTTGAGACACAGGAACGCGACATGGTTGAATGTGAGGATTACGAAAAATAAAAGAAGAAGAAGAAGAAGAAGAAGACAAAAGTGGTTGCAACCAGTATCGATTCCGTCTCTGTCAGACCTATCTACCTCATCATCGAAATAAAAAAAGTGGGGTGATTTATTCATATCACGCCATTTCAAATTCACTAGGCCAACCTTTACAAAGCTCTCGATAGTAATATAGAAACCCACCTGGTTTTGATCCAAGACTTCCACCACATGGTCACTCTTTGAAATCATCCCTGATATCCTTTCTTCTAATTCCTTATGTTTGGTAGCCAGAGTAGCAATAAGGTTCTCATACTTTGAGACCGCCACTGCTCGGCAACTTTGTAGGGGTGTGGCTACCTGTTTTGTGCTACTAGTCTTCATTTTGTTGGTTGCTTGGCGTCATTGTTGTCATTGAGGTGTTATCAGCTTGTTTTTTGTTATGTTGCCCTCTTCCTTGAATACTTACCCATATCTGATCATGTGGATTAACTAAGAGATGAGAAATCAGAGAACTGGGGCAGGTAATAATGCGAACAAACAAAAGAAGCGTACAGAAAGCCTTCATAAAATTAATTTTTGCATTGATATTTCCAAAGAATAAATCCAAAGTGAGATCAATTCAGTATGATTTAAAGATACAATTGCAAGGGAGACCTTACAAAAGCTAACTACTAGAGAATTCAATTTGATAGTACTATTCTAGAGCTCACATCTTTCTATAAGGATAAGTCCCTATAGTTAATTACATCTTAAGTAAAAAAGGCTACTTAAGAAAACTCCCAATTGAAGTTACAATTTATTCTCAAAAAGTTTAAGTGTTGTTATCAATGAAAGGAATGTCGAAGTCCTATCCTAAAAGTAGTAGATTCCTAAAAATTTTGAGCTATCCTAGAGTTTTGTTTTGTCATTAATGGTTTAGTTGAGGTTTATCCTTTTGCTTTGGGTTTTGAATGTCCGTCCCTGCAAAATAGAATTAGAAACCCCTAATAAGATGCAAAGTAAATATAGGGTGACATCCATTTTTTGTCTTCAGTAGCCATACAAAAAATTTTCTGCAGAAATTTATGTTTTTTTTTAAATTTAGTTTGTTTGTTATTTTAAATTTATTAGACAACCTGGTCATGATGTCCATGGCTCTATCGTTTCGGGGTCATCAGGTACTTTAGTCTACTTAGTCTGAGAGGTGATCCAACCTACTTTGAACAAATGATTCTTGTCAGCATCCATGGATTGCATCATCCAAGAAATCATCATAGACTCGGGTATTTGGGGTTCAAGTTACTTTTGGTGATATTTATTCATTAGAGTTTCATTTAAGTTTTAATGTCTTTTTCAGATTTTAAGGGTTGAAAATTTTAGGGTATCTGACGTTCAAGCTGCACATAGTTCCACAAAGAACACATTGATTTCAATCAAAGTATTAAATACTTTGCTTGATAAACATCCAAATTTGGTTTTCATTAAATTTTATAAAAAAATATGGTTGTTGTAACTTTTCATTCTAAAAATTTTTTAGCACCCACGTCCACACAATAACATAAATTTAAAGCATACCCACTCGAGAATTTTAGCAATTTGAGCCACTCACAAATAGTTCTTCGCCGGGACAAAGTGAGAGAATATTTTGCTTTGGATTTAATGAGCTTGCAGGAAAAAATTTCTTGGATCTCAAAATCCTACCTTTTGTGTCTGTCCTTTAGTTTCTATTAAAACCCATCATAATGTTGAAGATATTATCAATGAATTTTTTTTCAATATGCATGTCGTTCATTTTTTGTTTGACCATATTATCCTTCCAATAAGGCAGAACCCAAAAAATTATTTCTTTATCCAATTATGAGTGACAATAAATCCAGGTGATGATGTGAAGAATGGTCAGGACATATAGTAATCTTTGAAAAGTTCCTGAAAATATGCATTATATCTTCCCCAAATATTCTTGGAGGTTGTGAGGATTTCATAATTTATTTTCTTCTGAATGCATTCTTATTCCTCCTGAAGGGATGTTCAACATTTAAAAACATACAGTGATAATCAAACCGTAAATTCTTCTTGACATGCTGAAGCGTAAATGCTTTAGATAAATTCATGCAATATGGGCAAGTTAACTTTCCCATGGCGCGTCATGTAGATAACATTCCATAAGCAGGAAAATCACTTACTGTCCACATTAATGCTGATTTCATAAAGAAATTGTTTTTCGTAGAGAATTCATACATCATGAAATCTATTTTTCAAGGAATTTATAATTTATCTATCAACATCTGCAAATATACATCAATCCTCCTTTTAGGGCTACTGAGACTATATATAATCATTGTCCAGAAGAAGAAAGGAGTTTTCATGCATATCTAAGGTGGTATATTGTTGGTTGTAACATTCATTGACCAATCAGAGTAGGCAATGTGATTTAACCATATGGTGTGAAGTTGTTAGAGCATAAAACTAGTTGGACATTACATGCCTCTGCAGCAAACATGTGCTATGAATGATCAAAAGACTTCCATGACACCCCATCTATTGAATGACTCATTCAGTTGTTTTCTCCTAATCTACTCTGATGTCATGTCATATGTGGAGCAGTACACATAGAATTGCATAGCCTCCATAATCATGGATTAACTGGTAAAGAAATAGCCGCTTGAACAGAACTTCCTTCTGCGTATTACTTTTTCTACTCTAAGTTTGGAATCTAGGAGCATTAAAAATTTGCACTGAGTCTCCATCTTGCTACTCTGGTGATATAGAATATATTCATTTACACAACAATCAATTTCTTTACATTATGCTCTAACTTGGAGACTAGTCCTTTTGTCCTGTATAAAACTTCAGAGATTAAATTTTCAGTTAAATTAATATCTTTCAATAGGTATGCAAACTAGTTGAAGCACTCTCGATGCATGTTGTACTTTGTTTTGATTTTCAATGTTCTAAGAACTACACATAAATTAGAATGAGATAAGCAACCAACCCAAAGTAGCCTTTAAGAAGCATTTAATAAATCAAAAAATGTCTAAGCCTCAAGATTTGGTGCCTCTTCTACTGCGCTTGGCTTGCATAATGATGGCTTGTTCCATCAAAGATCATTTCTTCAAATCTGCTTGAGTCAAATATAAGTGGAGGATTATAATTCATTGAATGAGCAAAGTTAAATGTTGTAGGATCAACATCCTCATGTGAAGTCCAAATCCAGTAACTTGGCTAAAATCCTGAACGATATAAATCATATTTCACTTCTTCGGGCGTTAGGTGCGCTCAATTTCTATGTTTCAAACATGGACATTGAAACCTATCCTCAGATAGGTAAACAAATAGTTAAGAAGTATTTAGCAAAAATTCCTTGACTTCGTTCAAGAACTCCTGGGTGATCCCTTTTCTATTCAGATAAAGTCTGTTGTACATCCATGATCTCGATGCACAAATAACCATGTGTACCTTTGAACACGAGAATAATAAACACATTATAAAATGCATTCAATTGAATACATTGTATTTAATTATTTTAATAGATTTATTGGCCAATTGGTAAGAAAAGTTGATGAAACCCTAACAATAATCAATGCATTTTAAAAAGAGTGAACATTTTAAATAGCCTTGAAGTAAGAACGTTAACATCCTGTTGAGGCTGTTAGGACAATCAAACACCAATTATTGACAAAATTTGATTCATATTTTTCTCTAATATTGGTTTTCACTGTAGCTACAACAACCCTTTCACGAGTATAATTTTTTCACATTTTCTCTTCAAGTGCGAAGCCACTTTTCTACCTAAGCGTTCTCATCTTAAAAACTTTTACTAGACCACATTCACATCATGTTTTAAAAATCATGTTAAAAGTTATAGGGATGAGGATGCTTGATTTTATGATTGGTTCTTCACTCGATGACAAAATATGACAAAAATATATTTGTGTGAAGGTTAGTGTGGCTACATTGGCAAACAACATTAGCTGGAGTCAAATTAAGGAATTGTGAATCAATGTTCGACTAATAATGATCTTTGAATACACTAACATTACTAAAATGTCAAATGATCTGACCTGCACTAAATCTAATTCTCGGATCTATTGTTGTTTAACAACATAGCTACACCAAACCTTACACGAGTTTGTTTCTTTTGCATTTTATTTTCTAAATGGAAAACCAATCATAAAGTTAAACTTACTCACCTGCAAACCCCATACACGATTGATTGTACACCTAAAAAAATGTTCTTAGAAGGAAATATTTAATAAGATGCATGATTTTTCACTACAACCTCAAGCATGAAGTTTATTTTCCACAGCCATAAAGAAAATTCACATTGAAATCTAAGTTGCCAGATTTAAATGAAAATTCACTTTGAAATTAAATTTGCATTGCCAAAATGAGAATTGCGGCAATGAAATTTAGATTTTGATTTGAAATTTTTTTTAGAACTGATAAATTAGATTTTGAAGTGAGTTTTCATTCTGGCTATGGAAATTAGACTTCGCAGTCAAGGATGTAGTGAAAACTCTTATATCTAATGACATATATTCTTTTGAGAATAAATTTTTAGATCTTTATTCAATCACTTAAAGGGCTGCAACGATAAGCATGTTTAGTTGCGTGATTGGCTTTACAGTTACAAATAAAATACAAAACAAATATGCACAAGTTATGGTTGGAGTAGCTATAGCTGCAGGCAGTATTATAAAGAGACAGTATGAAGTCTACATAAAATGTTGAAATAACCTTTTTTTAATACAAAATGACAATCACTTGAAAATTGACGGATTTCAATTTTGACTCAGATTTTCTTAGAGCCGACAATAGTTAAGCTCAAAATCAGAATGTTAACAACCTATTGAGAATGTTAAGGCTATCAAAGGTCGATAATCAGTGAACCTTTATTAATATTTTTTTCACTAATCTTAGTTGTCACCATAGCTACACCAACTCATTCACCGGTATCTTTCGTTTACATTTTATTTACAAGTGTAAAGTTAGTGACTCGTATGGACTTTGCGGCTAGCTTTTCACTATTAGATAAAATTTGATATAAATATATTTGTGAGTGGTTTGGTGCAGCCACAATGACAAACACTATTAAAAGGAAACCCCTTAATCAATTATGAGTCAATGTTCGATCATTTAATTATCTTCAACAAAACTAACTTAATAAGTTGTCAAAAAAAACCAAATTTGAGTCAAGATGATGTAGGTTTCAACCAACTAACTTGAAATCTACTAATTAATCACATCCCCGCATATATCACCATCACTTTGAACAAGCGACCTGAGATATCTAGAACCCTTACACATTTTAAATTAATTGACTAGTCATAGTTACAACTCTGCAACTAGAGCTACTACTACTATAATTACATTTCAAATATTCAGTTCTAGGTCTACCCAAATGAAGGATATTAGACTCCAATAATGCCTCCATAATTTAAGTTTTTCTTAAACTCTTGGTCTAGTCATATCCACAAGAACAATATCATTGGCAAGAAGCATACACTAAGGTACATCCGCCTATAAATGCTTAGTAAGAGCATCCATAATAAGCAAAAACATATGTACTTAAAGCCAATCCCAGATGTAATTAGGAACGTTAACGATCTGATTTAGAATGAGCTAGGGTTGGATCAAAATCACCTAAAAAAATTTTGATTCAAATTTTTTGCTTGTAGCTCGGCTCGTTTATTTTGATATGATCTCGATTTGAGCCAAACTTTGAATCAATTTTTTGAGCTATTAATGATCTTTGAGCTAAATGCACTAAACTCACAATCAAATGTAGTTAATAACTGATTTTGAGTTGAGCCGGGATCAGCCAAAATAAGCAAAAAAATCTCGATCCAAAATTTTCGCTCGCAACTCAGCTTGTTTATTTCAATCTGATCTCTCTCTGAACCATAATTAAAGTCAATCTTTGAGTGATTAACGATGTTCGAGCTAAATTCACAGCCCTAGATGTAATCAAAATTAAATAGAAAAATATTTTTCAAACTTCCTAGTTGCTAAACCCTAAATCCTAAACTTATTCTTCAAAGCAAATAAACAGAATAGAAACGAAGGTAAAAAGTTGCCTTTCTTGGTTATTCCAGGCATTAGATGAGGAGAAAGTCACTGAAAGTCGTGATCCCACCATTGTGTTCCCAGTTAGCTCTTATTTCTACCGTATCACTAGGGATTTGGTGATAAAGGCAATGATTTTTGGTGAAATAGAGAAGGAAATGCGAGAGGTACATGCAAGAGTTTCAGGGAGAGGCGTAGGAGAAGACGATGTCGGGAGGAGAGATTAATGAAAGACTGGGAGCCAAGTAATTTCAAGCGGGATATGGGATTTGTTTTGACGACCTACCAATGGCTTTTATTGTGTAGGTTATTAAAACAATTATTGATTGTCAATCTAGTCACTAAATAATAAAATTCTTTGATTAAAACCAAGTATGTTGGCAGGTTTGAAGAAAACCGATGAACTATAGCTGTCAGACAATATTTTGTTATAGTCGATGAGTTATTATGTTAGTTATAATTGCAAATAATTAGAAAACAAAATATTGTTCATAAGTGACGGTACATTTTGTAATTATATATTTTTTCCTACATGTAAAAAGGGTTCGGTTTAGCACTTTTTCCTGTAGTGAAAGCTCGTCCTTCTACATTAATAAATGTAGTTGAACTTATACCTTCCAAATAGGGGAAAGTGCAAGATGATTCTAAAAGGATATCTTGAAAGACAAGTGCTCGTTCATAATAGGTTTTTAGTGAAGAAAGAAAGAAGTGAAAAATGATTGTACATTAACAAAACATGAATGCCATGAAAATATTTTAAAATATAAATATTCCTTTATCCTTATTACAGCTATCTCCATTATGGAGCAAGAGAATCAAAGAACTTCAATTGTACACCAAAAAGAGCGTCAGCATGAATCATAAGGATGATTTGCGTACGGTCAACAGGTGATATGATTCAACAACATCTTTCAAAGACAATTCCAGATCATGCATCCAACAGACAACATTACACTCGGAAAAGCGACATACTTCTGAGAATTCGAGGGGGTGTAACCCTAGAGAGTTTCACTAAGATCACAACATATAAATGAAAAAAACCAACCACCAATTCGACTCAATAATCACCGGCCTGACAACCACATAGTTTAGGAGTTGTCCAACCTCACAGCTACCCAGCCATACAACTTCTCGGCCTCACGATCGCTTAGCCAAACAACCCCTTGACCTCATGGCCATCTGGTCATATAGCCATCCAGCCTCATCGTTGCCCGGTCTGAAGTTGGGTGGCCATGTCAGTAAGTCATACAAACTACATATATGTACTGACTAAATTGTCCCTAATTTTCTCTTGAACTTAGGGACACGGTGTATAATTGTATAATAATATGTTCCTATAAATAGAGTTCATTCATGAATAAGAAAGCAACTTACTATTCAATGTTGTGTTATTGTTCTCTCTCTCTCACACAGTCGCTTATCCTCATCTTATGCTCTAATCCTCAAGTGTGTTTCCTAGACAAATTCAAGTTCAACATTATTATTTATAGGATTTAATTATAACTTTGGCTTAAATCCAGCCAAACATAAAAAAATTTGAATTCAACACTCTGTTAAATCCAATCTTCTCGCATTCCATCCATTCCTCCTTGTATTCCGTCAGTTTTGAGAGTTAAATTTGAATTTCTTAAATTCAATTAAAAGCCAAATTTATTCTGGCATCGCATGTCTTTCGTCCCATCACTGATTAAATTTGATAAATTTGGATTATCATATTTTATAAATCCTATTTAAATTAAGCCTAAGTGCAGCTAAACGCCATCTCTTAGTGTTGTAAATGAACTAATGCACTCAATGAATAACTTGTACTTAGTTTGATTAATACTTGATATAGTTGTTTAAATTAGTAAATAAATAAATTTAAATATTTTCTTAAACTCCAAGACAAAATGAACTAGTTATAAATATGATACAACTCTTTTTTTTATGTTCACGAAGAAACTATAAATCATTAAACAAGTAATGGGATTGTGACTCCGCAGTTAGTCAATTCCTCTCGCACTAAAAGATCTCACAAAAAAAAATCTATTAAATGATCTATAGTTTTATTATAAATTATTTAAAAAAATATAATCACCAGAATTTATTTAATTTAATATATAATAGTAAAATATTATAATTCAATATTATAATGCATATTTTCTAATGCAATTCAGTCTTATTTTTTTATTTTAGTGAAGTAGTTTACTAGTACATATTTATATCATTTGATTGCATGAAAAATTACTTAGAACTTATATTTTATCTAATTTACTTGGTGTAAAGTACTAGAGTTCCAATTATAAATTTATCAATATTTATTTATTTAGATTTTTAAAATATTTTCTAATAATTATATATAAAAAGTTTAAGTACTAGTTACAATTTTTATGTTATTTATCAATCTGTCAAGAACTTGTTCAATTAAAACAAACAAATAAATTATAAATCAAGTATAATTATTTTAAAAATATATTTGTTAATTTATAATTGCACATGTGAAAGCTCAACTCAAACTCAAGTTTGGCCTAAACAAAACATGACCAGGCCTAGATCTGCACAACTCAAATTGACTCAAATACAACCATAGTGAGCCTTTTAAGACAACCATCGAAAATAAGAAATTTAATGCATTAGTCCTTGTATTAGTCACTGATGATTCTTTTTATTCTTTTGATATATCAATTTTAGAATTGTGACATAAATTTTATTGGGCTTGAGTCAAAGGAATGTTTATTCGGTTCGGAGACCGGGCACAATTTTGCGTCCGGACCCCAATTAAAGAGCACCACATGGCCCTGCTGGTCCCACAAAAAATGTCATTTTTTTATCACGCAATTCGGCCCAAATCCACCCAAGCCACTGAAATTTAAATGCACCTCTGAAAAGCACATTTTTATCCTTTTTTCTTCTTGTCAGTCCTTCAAAAAAGTGAATTTTATCGCCTTTAGGTTTTATCTTGTCACAGTTTCTTTTTGCGTATCTGACAGCTATTCTTGTGGAGATGGACCCCTCTCTTGGCTAGGAAATGTTGATTGAATCTAAAAATATTTGCAAGAACTATGAAAATAAGTTATGTTTAGTTGTGGACGGTAACATTATTTGCATAGTTTATACTAGATAATGCAGTGTCATGATGTTTAACATTTAGATTATTGGTGTGTTATGGTGATATTAGTCTGTTGTGTTATTTGTACAGATGTGAAATTTTTGGATTTTTTTATTTGTTATTGTATTGTTACGATGGGTTTTAGAGAATGTTAGTCCAGTATTATTGCAGTGTTAGTATTATATTATTGGATGTACAACTTTATTTTTTTGTTGGAGTGGAACGTTGTTTTATTTAGGTATTATTTTTGTGTCATACTGGTTTTTTCCAATGTTATTATTTTTTTGTTTGATGGATAATTTAAAGTTTTTATGGATGCGCCTATACCTAGGTTTTAGGGTTACCTTGTTGTTTTCATGGTATTATTGCGGTGTTATTATGGTTTTATATTAATATTATTATGGTGTTATTATTGGAATTATTGATGCTTAATGCGACATATTTTATATTGTTAGTTAGGTGTTCTTATCGTGTCATTGATGTGAATCCGATATTACTTTGGTGTAATTCTGGTGTCATTGAGACTATGAAGGTCCTATTAGAATGTATTGGTTTGATTGAGCTTGTACTATTCGGTCAATATTATTTCAATGTCTAATAAAGTTTAATATGATTTATAAATTTGTAGTTCATCGAGCCTGAAATTTTTTTAGTTCATGATCCAATCACAGATAGTCTGCTTCACTCAGTTGTCTATAATGAATAGAAAGCATATGAACAATATTGTGCCTATGCACACCATATTGAGTTTATTGTGCGAAAGGACCACAACAGTTTCTGGCCAAATTTGAAGAGACTTAAGACAAATGAATTTTTTTGTGGTAAGACTGGTTTCAAGAAAGAGTTGAAGTTGAATAACACGGTAAAGTTCAAAAGAGTGGACATATAGATTGGTTGTCTAGCCGTGATTTGATATGCCCTTGTTGTCGAATGAAAATGGCAGGTTAAGAAATTTAGAGAAAGTCATAAATGTTCCTTGTCGGAGGCCAGTCATGAGCATCTACTACATTTCAGCAGAAAGATAAGTGACATCAATGCATATGTGCTCAGATCGATGTCAGATTCAGGGATGAGAGCCACTGATGTATTTTGCTTCCTGGCTAAAAAAGATAGGGTAGTGATGAATATTGAATGCATGAAGAGCGATGCCTACAATTTCATACGAGAGAAGAGATAGAATTGAACATGGAAATGCCAACTCTCTACTGCAATTGTTCACGAAGAGGCAATCTGAGGATACCATATTTGCATGGGACATCCAAATTGATGAACCTAGCAATTTGTTGAGTTTTGTCTAGAGTGATGGGATGTCTAGACTTGATTACAACTGCTTTGGGAATGTCATAATATTTGATACAAGCTATAGATTGAATAACTATAATTTATATTTTGCTCTTATTATTAGTGTGAACCACCACTGACAAAATATTATTTTCAAAGTTGGTTTTTTGTCAGACAAAATGATTGAGTCATTCAAGTGGCTATTGAAAACATTTATCTGGATAATGGATAACAAGCTCCAAATTACAATATTCATTGATCAGGATCAAGCAATGACTAGAGATATTGAAGATTGTCTGTCACACACAAGACATGGATTATGCTAATGACACATATACCAAAAATTTCTTTCAAAAGTCCATTGTGGTGTGGGTAGAAAGAAATTCAATGAACTCTTTTATAAATTTATGATCAGATGTGACTCTGAAGAGGCATTTGAAGAAACTGGAGGCTAATGATTTAGAAAGGTAATCTACATGATAATGTTTGGTTGGATGATCTGTATAATATCAGACATAAGTGGCCAACGACCTTCAATAGGGAAATATATGAGATGTGGATCCTATAAACTCAAATAAGTGAGTCCACTAATAAAATTTTTCATGGTGTCTTTAAGCCAACAAGCTCCCTTAACGAATGTTTTCTGGGTCTTGAAAATGTCATGAAATCTTGGAGAAGGAAAGAGAAGGGTGAAAATGTTAAATGTCAATAGACTGTAATTGTTCCCATTGTAAAAAGCTGTTCGGTATTGAGGCAGGCTTCTTTAATTTATATAAGGAAATTATGTCAAGCGTTCAAAGCAAAAATTAACTAAGAATAAGACACCAAATAAAAAGCGTAATTCGAATGACCCAATGAAGATGTATCCAAAAGGAATATCTAATTCAAGATTAAAAGGCTATTGAGAGAAAAACTAGAGAGTAAAAAATAAATGTTATTTATATTCATATACATGTTTTTTAAATGTTACAAAACCATTCCCTAACATGAAACATTTCATACATGAAATGAAAAATAAGCTCGTTCTAACAAAGATCTAATCGCCCCATGCGCCCCAAAGTTGTCTGCAATGTTAAATTGCCTGACTTAGATACATGACTAAAAATTCAATACTTTTTGCGCTATACACTCACTCATAATTACTAAAAATTAATAGGAATTGCCTATATTGCATCCCACAAAAACTTATACGAGCTTATTAATGGACCCAACTGATGATGCATCGTTTCCTAAGAAATTGCAAAGAGTTGTTGTCGTGGAATCAGACGAGTGGTTATAGGTACACATCCATCAAAACAATTGAAGATAATGATAAATGGGAACATTTTACAACTTCCTCATATTGGATGTTGACTTTCTAATTTGGTGTTTGTTTTTCTTTCACTATAGGATCTGTGGATTACATGGGATTATTTATAATTTGGTTGGAGCCATTATTTTTATTTTTGGACTTTTTTGTGTGAGCAGTAAGCTAGGGGGCAGACACTTTTCGTTTGGGGCAGATTATAAGTGTTGGTGGTGTTTTCAAAACGTCGTTGTACCGTTTGATTCGTGCATTTTGTCAGCTTATCTGAAACTGTGTTTGTGTTTTTACACTAAACACAAGTCGCGGGGCGTCGACCCGTCGGCCGCATTTCAGGATAACATGCTTATCCTGAAACGCACAAGTTGCCCCAAACGGACCTTGGAGTGAGCAAATGTATGTTTTTTGGCTTTCGTAGTGGGATCCACTCAGTTAAAAAATCTGCAACCTTTTTTTGTTAGCGATAAAATTTCCTATAAAATGTATGCCTTTCTTAAAAAATCTGTAACTCATTAATATCTGGATTACCTACTTAATCCTTTAAAATAATACAGTGGTCTAAAGGCATCTGGTCAGAGTACACACTCAAAATATCTAGATAGACATGGTGCACATTTGCAGGGGAGCATTACATATTCTAAAGGCATTTTTCTAAAGACAAATGTGGCATTAAAACTAGTGAATATGGTCTTATCTTTGTATTCTGAGGCTATAAAATTTTGATGATAATCTAAATTCTAATGATAAATCTACAAGATATTAGTTATTTTTTCTTATTTTCAACTACAATCAACCCGCAGAATATTCCAATCACACCGAGGAGATTCCAATCAAACCTTAGAAAATTCCAACAATGTCAAAGGGAACTCCAATCACGTCATGGAATACTCCAATCACACCACGGAATATTCCAATCAAACCGTGGGGAACCCCAATCACACCGCGAATTATTCGAATCACACTGTGGAATACTGCTAATAACACCAAAAACTACTCCAATAATGCAACGAAGAAGTCCAATCACATCGCCGAGAGCAATCACACCAGAAGACCACTAAAATAATATCACAGAGTGCTCCAATCACACCAAAGGGAGATCTAAGCACGCTAAAGAGATTGCAATAATACCTTGCAAAACTCCGATCACACCGCAAAAGAATCCAATTACACCGTGGAATATTCCAATCATACCCCGGTGTGATTAAAATGTTTCGCGATGTGATTTGAGTATTCTGTGGCATGATTGGAGTTATGTGTGATATTATTGAAATATTATGCGTTTTTCTTCTTGGCATGACTGGATCTCCCTAAAGGGTGATTTGAGTGCTCTACAGTATTATTTAAGTTATTTTACGATGTGATTGGGATATTCTACGACGAGATTGATCTTTACAGTGTGATTGGAGTTCTCCATGGTATTATTAGAGTAATTTTTTGATGTTATTGGTAGTATTCCGTGATATGATCGAAATATTATGCGTTGTGATTGGAGTATTTCGTGATATGATTGGAATATTATGTGGTTTGATTGGAATCTTCTCGGCGTGATTGGATCTCTCTACGGTGTGATTGGAATGCTCTACAGTATTATTGAAGTTATTTTACAATGTGATTGAGATAATCCATGGCATGATTGTTCTTTGCAGTGTGATTGTAGTTCTCCGTGGTATTATTAGAGTGGTTTTTTGGTGTTATTAACAGTATTCCACTACATGATTGGAAAATTTCGCAGTGTGATTGGAGTTCCTCGTGGCTTGATTGGAATATTCAGTGGTGTGATTGGAGTATTCTGTGAGGTGATTGAAATTCCACGCGGTATTGTTAAAATATTCCACAGTTTGATTGGAAATTCATTGGCATGATTGGATCTCCCCACGGTGTGATTAGAATGCTCTGTGGTATTATTTGAGTTGTTTTCGGGTGTCATTGTTCTCTACTATGTGAATGGAGTTCTTCATGGTACTTTTGGAGTGGCTTTTAGGTGTTATTAACAGTATTCCAAAACATGACTAGAACATTCCAAGGTGTGATTGGAGTTCCCAGAGGTTTGATTAGAATTTTTCGTGGTAAGATTGGAATATTCAACAGCGTGATTGAAGTTCCTCGCGATGTTGTTAGAATATTTTGCAGTTTGATTGAAATCTCCTCGGTTTGATTGGATTTCTCCATCGCGTGATTAGAGTAGTTCTTCTATGTTATTGTGGAATTATTTTAGATTTTTTGTTGCATATTATGTTTTCCTCATTAGGTTCGTATTATTTGGATGTTCATGAGTTGGATGGTAGCAATGTTATTGTTGTTAATTTGAGGTTGTCTTCCTTTCTATATTATTGGGTGGTTACTGGGTTGACAATGAGATATTCAATAGTTTTTATCCAAGTGTTATCGTGGCTGTAAGTGGTGACATTCAAGTAATATTTAGGTGGCATGGCAACTTTAATGTTTAATGAACAGGAACTAACACAGGAAATTCAGTAAAAAAGGGTGATAAGGTGAAGATCAATAAACCTAATATAGGAAAATCAGTTAACTAGATCACCACCAATTGATCAAATAATAAAACTTCGAACATAATATCGTTTATGTCAGTGACAGAGTCTACATACACAGAACATAGGCAAACTCCACACTAAATTTTGGCATCTCTGCCTGTCAATCTGGTTCTGCACTCCAGCCAACTGGGTTAACCTGTATTAACCTTTCAATGTATTTGCAGAAAAACATGTCACAGTTAACATTATTACATTGAACATGAACACTTCTAACCATTGTAAGTGGCCATTTCAATGGTTTTCCCCTGAAAACTTTTCCTGCATCTCTTGCAAATATATTGATATGAAAATTTCATGTGCTAATGATTAGTGCACGCATAATACTAAATTTGATAGATTCATTCTGTCAAGTATACTCACTAGGCTTTGGCACATGCCCTTGTGCCTTGCGTTGGGTAACCAATTGTATAGTTTCCACTTTTTTTCATTTTCAACTCCCCAACCATCCAATGGTCATTATCAACAATTGGAAAAAGTATTATGTCTGAATTTTTCACTGCTTCCTTTGTGGTATTCCTCACAAACGTTAAGGTTTGTCCCGCTTTAATCATTTGCAGAAAATAACACAAATATCACAGTGGATGGAGTATAGAAGAAAAATGTGTGTTACCATGGTTTGATTAATTTGAGTTTGTATGATACCCAGTATAATGGTGATACATATAGGTATGGTCTGTATAAATAACCAGAATTATACTTACTTCTCTACAAAATGGCAGCGAATGCATCTACGTCTTCATTTGCAATCCAATCATTTTTTAATAAATCTTTTACTTCGGCATGGTCCATTACAACATCACTGTTGTTAATCATAATATTCATCATGCTTTGTTAGCACAAAATATTTTTGAAACTTCAATATAAGAAAATGTCATTTCATTAAAAAGTTGAAGGTTTATGCACATCATGGGGTATGTTGAAATACATTCATCGATCACTCCTTCTTTTCAAGAGATACCATTAATCTGTCAGGAAATTTGATGTGTGATGCTATGGGATGAGGCTGCAAAACAACAACACTTATGATATATATAATGTCAAATTAAAAGGTATAGGACACCACATAGAAAGCCATTTAATTTTATCACTAGCTTATAAGCCTCTGCTTGGACACTTCCTTGTTAATCCGTAAAAGTTGTTAATACAGGGGCTAGAGATTGGAAATCTTCTTCTACTTGATCATCCCCAATGACTGAAGTGATAGCATGTTATGTTACTAAGTGTTCTTCCCCATTGGCTATAGTATGTAATAGGTGCTAATGTGCTAATATTAATTGTAGGATTTTCAGCCTGACTATCTACAGCCGCATTAGTAGCGGCTATTATTGGTTGCTCTGCAATGGCTACAGTATCTATGTGTTCTATTATTTTTTGTTGGTCCATTCCGATATGAGTATCTACAACAACGTCTACTATTATTTCTTTTGAATGTTCATTATTTGCAGGCAATTCTTTAGCCCTAACGGTTGGAGTATTTAAAATATCTGTTGAATACTGCTGATCAACAACATCCTTTATTATATTTCTTCTCTTAAAATGGAATGTAGTATAAGGCGTACTCAACTCCCTCTTAATTCTACTTCTTTGGCCCTTAACCCTTCGAAATAAGTTGTCAATGGAGTGTTGAAGGGTTCCCTTTTCCTGCAACTCGCTGTGTTTATCGTCAATGGTGGATTTGTGGATTCCCATTTTCTGCAACTCACTGTCTCCATTAGCATGGGAGGATTGGTGGGATCTTTGTTCAATAAGCTTAATGTATTCGTCAACAGGAGACGATTGTTGTGCTCCCTCTCCATTTAACTTATTGACTTCATCAACAAGGGAGGATTGGTGGGTATCCTTTTCTTCCATCACATTACCTTTATCATTTTCTGATTTTTTTTTCCTAATTTTCCAACCTTTATCTGGATTTGAAAGCAAATGACACACATCTTCTTTCAAATCCAAAAAATTTATCATAAATCTGCCATGAAATTCTGAATTACCACACATTCATAATTAAAGATCCATTAACACCACATGAAAAACACTAAATTAACACGAAGATAACCATAATAACACACAATGAAACAAAAAGAGTACACCCGGAATAACACCTAAATAATACAAAAAAAACACCTGAATAACGAAAAGAACACCAAAACACCACCATAAAAACATCTAAATAACACCAAGAAACACCTAAATAACACATATATGTCACGATCATGTTAGAGTAACACCTACGTGATCATACAATGAGAACACCATAAATAACAATACGAGGCAACATCTAACTAAAACACCTACAATAAGAGAAATAACACCACCAAACCAACATAATAACAAGAACCATAACACCTAATTAATTATACTACCATAAAAACTACAAAAAAAATCTATTACAAACACCACAATAACAATATAGCAACGGAACAAAACACAATAGAACTCCAACAGAACAACTATATAGTACCATGATAACACCTACATGATAGTACAATAACACCAGCATACAAAAGAAACACCACATAACAACAAAAAAACAACACAACTCTAATAACACATAAATACACCAGAATTTGAACTGCTCTAAATTTTCAAAAAAAAGGAATGTTAGATAATGATATAAATGACTTACATGTACAGAGTTGAGCCTCATAAAGGCTATATGGATCTGCGAAGAGTTCCAACTTAAATTTGTGGGCCACCTCAACATTCGAATTCTGGACTCAGAAACGACAAGCATGAGCAAAGATGTATGTTTATAAAACTAGAGCTGTGTAAGAGATAAGTCATAATATGATTTGATAAAAAAAGGAAAATTTAATAAGTTTATTACAAGGAAAAAACACTGACTGTTAGGAGAAAAAGAAAGTCATTGATATATCCCAAGAGCGATTCTGCCTTATTTCAATGACACAGCATTAATTTTATCAAAGAGGAATTCACATACAATAGCAGACTAATTAAATGAAGAGAAACTCTATACATTCTCGCCAAAGTTTAAAGCCCTTTGAGAAAACTAAAATTACTAGAAGTAAAAACTAAAATTTAAAAACAAAAACTTCAAAAAAAATGCTTAAAAGGTGTAGAGCACTCCTCAGTTGAAACTTTCAATATATCATTCTTTATGCTATGGCCATGCACAAAAGAAGATGGAACTTTTTTCCAAGTTGTTGCTTCCCCTATATTGGGCACACCTATCAGCAGGGTGACTTCATCATGGAGTATAATTAGCTCTTTCCCGCCTATTCTGAATACCAATCTTTCATAGTCCCAACATTTTAATAAAAGTATTGTCAAGACACTTTCTTGAGGATACGAAGGGATATCAAAAAATTAATCTAAATTCAACTCTTTCAAGTTATTTCTGGTCTTCTTAGATAGGGAGGACATGACCTTATCAAGAACCACTCATACTACAGATGACCGACATCTACAATTGAAGGATTGTGGTTTCATAAACCTACACAAGAAAGACAATGCAATAAATATAGTCATTTCGTTATCTATACATCAAACGCATGAATACAACAACAAAATTACAGCAAGTTGAATAATATCAAAAACATCTTTTTTATGTTATTTAAGTATTATTACGGTCTTGTTAAGGTGTTATTACAGTTTTATTAAGGTGTTATTAAGGTGTTTAATGTGTTGTGTTGTTTAAGGTTTAGGGTTTTGGTGTTATCATGGTATTATTTTGGGATTATAATGATGTTATTTCGGTATTATTAATGTGTTATTTCAGTATTATTAATTTGTAATATCAGAGTTTTTCTCTGTACGATATTGGTATCATTTCGGTATTATTGTAGTATTAGTTTGATATTATTTACCTAATACTATGGATTTATTATGGTTTATTTTGGTTTTATTTTTTGTTTTATTTTTTTTTTCTTAACATATTATCTTGGTGTGATTGGGTGAAAGTGTGGTGTGATTGGGTAAATGTGTGGTATAATTGAGTGACTTTGGTTTTTCTTTTGGTGATACATTTTATAATTTGGAAAATGCATGAAACTACTGTGATGCACTGACATTAGAATGCAAGTACAAGCACAAACAAACTTAGTAAGATGAAGTAGATTGACTCTTTGGTCGCTTGCCTTACTTCTTCTGATGCTTTTTGGTTTCCATTTTTTTATGCTCTTCAATTTCCATCCTCTTAAGGTCTTCGTAATCAATCTTCATAGATCCTTGATATCGAATATATCACTAGCTACGTGATTCACGCAATGGAAATTCTTGACGATGGTGAATGCGGAAGAAGCAATGCTCAAATAGAAGGAAACCCTAGGGGATGGCGAATGAGGAAGAAAAGGTTCTCGATGCAATGATCCTAACATTTTAGAGTAGGTGCGTTTAATTTTTGGCGTTTTGGCTACTTGGGCAGGATTCGGGCCGATTCACAGGGTAAAAAAAATGCTATTTCTCGTTTTTTAAGAGGTGGGACCCGCAATGCCACGATGCTGATTGCAATTGGCGTACGGACACAATTTTGCGTCAGGTGTCCTGACCGAATAATATATATATATATATATATATATATATATATATATATATATATATATATATATATATATATATATATATATATATATATATATATATATATAGGAAAATATAATATTCTTATGAATTTACATATCTAGCTAGTACCTATACCTCTTTTTTATATTTATATACTTGCCCCCATCTATATGGATGAAAATGTTACATCTCTCCATGCATGAATTATATTTTATTTTTTTAAAGTTAAAGTGGTATTTTTTGATGTGATATAAAAAAAAAACCTAGTGGTATGAATGTGAAAATTAAAGTATAAGTATAAGATGTCCAAACACATAAGAATTGGGTGATATGAATGTAAATGGTTCATATATATATATATATGAGCTGCTGGCCTTGGCCTATTGGATGATATCCTCGGTGTGAGACCCCACAAATCGGCGGTTTAAATCCCTTGTGGCATTTCCCATCGAGTACTTTACACATCAAATTGCTATTGTCTCTGCTTCTTTTGCCATGCATGCCAACAGTTTCATAACAAATAAGGTCCTTAACTTTCGCATAACAATGCATTTTATTTAGAAATGAGGTATTCCTCTTGGTATATAAAAGAATTAGTTGAGATTCTTCCTGTATTTATGTGGAAACTTTATTATTGATTAAAAGTTAAGAAATTCATTATTTGGAAACGTAATAAGTCTAGTACTTTGCTGACTATAAACAGTCATACATCAATATGCTAATTTAAAAACTAGTCAAAAAATTCTCGTACAAGAATCTATAAAGCAAGTTCAGCAACCATAATGATGTCCAATATAAGAAGTATATACAAATATCACGCATTATTTCAAGCATAGAAATGAAATACTAACAAGTAACTTTGTGCAAATTCCTTATTCAATATGTATAGAGGAACAGGAACTGGGAGCAAGAGCTTGAGAAGGCACAGCAAGAAGTCTCTCTTTGCCTTAAACAATTAGAAGCAGCTGAAGATGCAAAGACCAAAGTGCTTCAAGAGCTTGAAATAACTAAGCAGCAAGAAGAAGAGCTAAGACTCCAGCTTGAGAAAGCTCAGATTGAGGAATCTCAGGCACAGCAGGACTCTAAGCTAGCCCAACTCCGTGTTAAGGAGATTGAGCAAGGAATTGGGAAGGAAGACAGTGTGGCAGCCAAAGAACAACTCGAAGTAGCGAGAGCTAGGTGCTTGGAAGCAGAGAGTGAGCTGAAATCTGTGCGAGCTGAGCTTGATTCATTGAACAGAGAATGCGAGCAGTTGATCACAGAGAAAGATATTGCTTTTAAGAAAGCTAAGGAGGCTGAATTTGCCT
>NEWO01000183.1:902202-912987 GCA_003013225.1 Phalaenopsis aphrodite
TGACGATGGCAGAGATATAAATGGTGCAGATCCAGCTTCATCTGCTCTTCGTGTAAACTCAACTCCGAATCCCAACAGAAGTTATTCAGTCAATGTAGGGGATGTTTCTGTTTCTGTTCCTGAGGGGAGGGCAAGAAAGAAAAAATCCATCTTTCCGCGAATAGTCATGTTCTTGACCGCCATGAAGAAGGCGAGGTCTTCCAAGTGAATTTGCTGTGAATCACGAAGCTGTTTTATAGGTTGAATTCAATTACTTTGGAAGAATAAATTCTGGATCTTATCTGCAGGAGTTTTAGTGGAGGGAAAAACATGAGAAACAATAATTATTGTTTTTCATTATTTATATCTTCGTTTTTTGAAACTTTTGGACTGAATTTCATACCCACGACAATTTATTTTGATTGGACTTAATTCCATACTGTCTGTCCCTAATTATGTATTCACTAATTATACTCTGAGGGCTGGTCTTTTGAAATTAGAAGATTAGATGTTAAATATGATGAATTTATTGGATTTTATTATCTACATGAACAAAAATATTAAAAGCGGCATTTACATACATATCACACAACTATGATAAATTTACATATCTAACTAACGCCTAAAATTTTATATTTACATTTATGACGCTCAAATTTTTAACATCACATTAAAAATATCATTTAACTAATTTTTTAAAAGTGAAATACACATTTTTTGTATGTACAGGCTTATAACACGAATGATGAAAATATTAAACTTTATTGTTAAGTATGTAAATCCATAAGAATTGTGAGCCAAAAAGGAAAATTGAATTTGAACTCAAGAAATAGTTTTAAAATTTCCAAGAAAATAAGTAGCCGGTCTTACATAAAGTTTGGAATTCCTGGCCCCCACCACAATTTGAATTAAAATCACATCATTATTTACATTTATAAGTTAAATTTTGTTATAATTTGAGAGTAAAACCATCTTCTAATGATATTAATCATTAAACATATTTCTCAATGATACAATTATTATTTATGTAACAAAAATTTGTGTTGTTAACACTTTCTATTTAACAAATTTATTTTAAAACTGTACAATTAAATTAACTTTCAGCTGTCTTTTATGTTTGTAAAGCAAAAGTTCAATCAGAAAGAAGTGACCATTTTAATGATCAGAGGAACAAAAATATTTCCATGAAGACTCTTAATCTGAACAAATAAAATGAAAGAAAGCTTGCATTATGAAAATGAAGTTATCTGATCTCTTTATTATGCACATCATTCCATAATCTTGGATATGGCCGAGGGGAGACTCTTCTGATATGTTTACCATTCATCTTAGAGAGGTTTACTTAATCAGGGTTTAAATCACTTAGAATCTCTTTCAAAAATTCAACTTTTGTTTTTACTCCTTGTGCCCTCCTAACGACTTTATATATGTTTAAAAATACAAGAATTTGATACTGTTGTTAGAAGATTTAAATCCCCGACAACGATGCAAAAAACTTGACATCGACTTTATATGCTTAAAAATACAAGAATTTGATACTGCTGCTAGAAGATTTAAAACCCCTGCAACGGCGCCAAAAACTTGATAACAATTATAGATTTGATAAAGATGTGTATAAAATATTCAATAATTGCAAAGTCACACTTATCAAGGCAAGTATACGTATCGCTCAAGTAATATATGGCTCTAATGGAGTCCGGGATATCGATCCCACAATGAGTAATATTAGAGACTACAAACTAAGATTTAAAAAATCAATACTTAATCACAACAATATACTTCAATTTACATATTTGTCACTGATAGACAATTGAAATAAAAATGTAATTTTAATAAACTCTTAATCAACTAATTCTACTAAAGTTTCGACTGTGAAGTTCAATATATAACAAAACATCTTTCTCCTTGTCAAGAAATTTAACTGAATGGATAAATTGAATCAGTTCAAATTGTATTGTGTCAAATATGTGCATACCTATTCTTTACCCTTTGGACCAGACATAAAGAAAATTGACTAATCCTATGCTTGGTTATTGAATCTGTGGCTAGGCTGGGAGGATACCTGCTCTCACTTCAGAGCTCCCACGTTCCCCTCCCCTGAGGGCTAACATCTACACTTCAGCACCCAAACGATAGGACCAAATTGGGAATTTTAGTCTGTCACTCTAAAATATTCAATTCTACGCCCGATAATTTTTATTTCCCTATTTATTTGCACCCAACTTTCAAGGACTTTGACCTCCCTAAACCTTGGATGTAATCTTCATTTCAGTTGTAAAACTCAACATATTTTAACAAATCAATTGGCCAAATTTCAGTTGTAAAACTCAACATTTCAGTTGTAATTGCTTCCTAGCTACAAAAGACAGGGGAATGAAGAATATTGAATGCACAAAGAGGGATGCCTACAATTTCATACGAGAGAAGAGATAGAATTGAACATGATATGGTAACTCTCTATTGCAGTTGTTCACAAAGCGTCAGTTTGAGGATACCATATTTGCATGGGACTACCAAATTGATGAACCTAGAAATTTGTTGTGTTTCGTTTGGAGTGATGGGATGTCCAGACAATTACGACTGTTGTAGGAATGTCATAATATTTGATACAAGCTATAGATTGAATAACTATAATTTATATTTTGCTCCTATTGTTAGTGTGAACCACCACTAACAAAATGTTATTTTCGAAGTTGGTTTTTTGTTAGACAAAATGATTGAGTCATTCCAGTGGCTATTGAACACATTTATCCGGATAAGGGATAACAAGCTCCAAATTACAATATACGTTGATCCGATTAAGCAATGGCTAGAGCTATTGAAGATTGTCTGCACACACACGAGACCTAGATTCTACTAATGGCATGCATACCGAAAATTTCCTTCAAAAGACCATCGTGGTGTGGGTAGAAAGAAATTCAATGACCTCTTTTATAAATGCATGACCAGATGTGACTCTGAAGAGGCATTTGAAGAAACTTGAGGCTAATGATTTAGAAAGATAATCTACATGACAATGTTTGGTTGGATGATCTGTACAATATCTAGCATAAGTGGTCAACGACCTTCAATAAAGAAATATATGGGATGCGGATCTTATAAACTCAAATAAGTGAGTCCATTAATAACATTTTTCATGGTGTCTTTAAGCCAACAAGCTCCCTCCCTTACTGAATGTTTTCTGGGTCTTAAAAATGTCATGAAATCTTGCAGAAGGAATAAGAAGGATGAAGATTTTAAATGTCAATAGTCTGTAATTGTTCCCATTGTAACAAGTTGTCAGGTATTGAGGTAGGCTTCTTTAATTTATATAAGAAAATTATATCAAGCGTTTGAAACAGAGTTACTAGATGATTTGTGTGGTCTTGTTGTGGAGTGTTCTGCCAATAGGGATTAAAATTCTTACATTAAAATTTGGATAATAAAGAAACAGACAAGCCTAGGATTGTGATACAGGATAAATGTAATTATGAGATTACATGCAGTTGTAGAAATTTTGAAACGATGAGTGTACTCTGTGCTCACACTCTAAGGGATCTTTAACCTACAAAATACAACCAACATCCCTGATAAATATCTCTTATTGTGGTGGTCTATTCGTGCAAAAAGGGACATATATAATAGCTATGGTTATAGATATCGTAGGGAGTCACAAATATTACCAACTTCATAAAGTGGACCAATATTTCAAAGACATTCAAAAAGTTGCATATTAGATTAACACTAAATCACAAAGAAATGAACTGGCTGAGAAATGTGTGCTAGAGTCTATGATAAAGATATCAATGAATATCGATGAAATATTGAGTGGGAGAGAACCTCATTCAAAGCAAAAATTAACTAAGAAAAAGACACCAAATAAAAAGCGCAATTCGAATGACCCAATGAAGATGTCTCCAAAAGGAATATCTAATTCAAGATTAAAAGGCTATTGAGGGAAAGACTAGAGAGTAAAAAAAAAATTTTATTTATATTCATATACATGTTTTTTGAATGTTTCAATACCATTCCCTAACATGAAACATTATATACAAGAAATGAAAAAGAAGCTCGTTCAAGCCAAGATCTAATCCCCCCATGCGCCCCAAAGTTGTCTGCGATGTCGGATTGCCCTAGATACACAACTAAAAATTCAATACTTCTTGCGCTATACACTCTCTCATAATTACTAAAAATAAATAAGAATTGCTTATATTGCATCCCACAAAAACTTATACGAGCTTATTAATGGACCCAGCTGATGATGCATCGTTTCCTAAGAAATTGCAAAGAGTTGTTGTTGTGGAATCAGACGAGTGGTTATAGGTACACATTCATCAAAACAATTGAAGATAATGATAAATGGGAACATTTTACAACTTCCTCATATTAGATGTTGACTTTCTAATTTGGTGTTTGTTTTCTTTCACTATAGGATCTGTGGATTACATGGGATTATTTATAATTTGGTTGGAGCCATTATTTTTATTTTTGGACTTTTTTGTGTGAGCAGTAAGCTAGGGGGCGGACACTCAGGAGTGAGCAAATGTATGTTTTTTGGCTTTCGTAGTGGGATCCACTCAGTTGAAAAATCTGCAACCTTTTTTTGTTAGCGATAAAATTTCCTATAAAATGTATGCCTCTCTTAAAAAATGTGTAACTCATTAATATCTGGATTACCTACTTAATCCTTTAAAATAATACAGTGGTCTAAAGGCATCTGGTCAGAGTACACACTCAAAATGTCTAGATAGACATGGTGCACATTTGCAAGGGAGCATTACATATTCTAAAGGCATTTTTCTAAAAACAAATGGGGCATAGAAACTAGTGAATATGGTTTTATCTTTGTATTCTGAGGCTATAAAATTTTGATGATAATCTAAATTCTAATGATAAATCTACAAGATATTAGTTATTTTTTCTTATTTTCAACTACAATCAACCCGCAGAATATTCCAATAACACCAAGGAGATTCCAATCAAACCTTAGAATATTCCAAAAATATCTCCAATCACGTCATAGAATACTCCAATCACACCACGGAATATTCCAATCAAACCGCGGGGAACCCCAATCACACCGCAAATTATTCCAATCACACTGTGGAATACTACTAATAACACCAAAAACTACTCCAATAATGCAACGAAGAAGTCCAATCACATCGCTGAGAGCAATCACACCAGAAAACCACTAAAATAATATCGCAGAGTGCTCCAATCACACCAAAGGGAGATCTAATCACACTAAAGAGATTGCAATAATACCTTGCAAAACTCCGATCACACCGCAAAAGACTCCAATTACACCGTGTAATATTCCAATCATACCCCGGTGTGATTAAAATGTTTCCCGATGTGATTTGAGTATTCTGCAGCATGATTGGAGTTATGTGTGATATTATTGAAATATTATGCGTTTTTCTTCTCGGCGTGACCGGATCTCCCTAAAGGGTGATTTGAGTGCTCTACAATATTATTTAAGTTATTTTACGATGTGATTGGGATATTCTACGACGAGATTGTTCTTTACAGTGTTATTGGAGTTCTCTGTGGTATTATTAGAGTAATTTTTTGATGTTATTGGTAGTATTCCGTGATATGATCGAAATATTCTGCGGTGTGATTGGAGTATTTCGTGATATGATTGGAATATTATGTGGTTTGATTGGAATCTTCTCGGCGAGATTGGATCTCTCTACGGTTTGATTGGAGTATTATTGAAGTTATTTTACAATGTGATTGAGATAATCCATGGCGTGATTGTTCTTTGCGGTGTGATTGTAGTTCTCCGTGGTATTATTAGAGTGGTTTTTTGGTGTTATTAACAGTATTCCACTATGTGATTGGAATATTTTGCGGTGTGATTGGAGTTCCTCGTGGCTTGATTGGAATATTCAGTGGTGTGATTGGAGTATTCTGTGAGGTGATTGAAGTTCCACGCGGTATTGTTAAAATATTCCACAGTTTGATTGGAAATTCATTGGCATGATTGGATCTCCCCATAGTGTGATTAGAATGCTTTGTGGTATTATTTGAGTTGTTTTCGGGTGTCATTGTTCTCTACTATGTGAATGGAGTTCTTCATGGTACTTTTGGAGTGGCTTTTAAGTGTTATTAATAGTATTCCAAAACATGATTAGAACATTCCACGGTGTCATTGGAGTTCCCAGAGGTTTGATTAGAATTTTTCGTGGTAAGATTGGAATATTCAACAGCGTGATTGAAGTTCCTCGCGATGTTGTTAGAATATTTTGCAGTTTGATTGAAATCTCCTCGGTTTGATTGGATTTCTCCATCGCGTGATTAGAGTAGTTCTTCTATGTTATTGTTGAATTATTTTAGATTTTTTGTTGCATATTATGTTTTCCTCATTAGGTTCGTATTATTTGGATGTTCATGAGTTGGATGGTAGCAATGTTATTGTTGTTAATTTGAGGTTGTCTTCCTTTCTATATTATTGGGTGGTTACTGGGTTGACAATGAGATATTCAGTAGTTTTTATCCAAGTGTTATCGTGGTTGTAAGTGGTGACATTCAAGTAATATTTAGGTGGCATGGAAACTTTAATGTCTAATGAACAGGAACTAACACAGGAAATTCAGTAAAAAAGGGTGATAAGGTGAAGATCAATAAACCTAATATAGGAAAATCAGTTAAATAGATCACCACCAATTGATCAAATAATAAAACTTCGAACATAATATCGTTTATGTCAGTGACAGAGTTTACATACACAGAACATAGGCAAACTCCACACTAAATTTTGGCATCTCTGCCTGTCAATCTGGTTTTGTACTCCAGTCAACTGGGTTAACCTGTATTAACCTTTTAATGTATTTGCAGTAAAACATGTCACAGTTAACATTATTACGTTGAACATGAACACCTCTAACCATTGTAAGTGGCCATTTCAATGGTTTTCCCCTGAAAACTTTTCCTGCATCTCTTGCAAATATATTGATATGAAAATTTCATGTGCTAATGATTAGTGCACGCATAATGCTAAATTTGATAGATTCATTTTGCCAAGTATACTCACTTGGCTTTGGCACATGCCCTTGTGCCTCGCGTTGGGTAACGAATTGTATAGTTTCCACTTTTTTTCATTTTCAACTCCCCAACCAAAAATATCCAATGGTCATTATCAACAATTGGAAAAAGTATTATGTCTGAATTTTTCACTGCTTTCTTTGTGGTATTCCTCACAAACGTTGATGTTTGTCCCGCTTTAATCATTTGCAGAAAATAACACAAATATCACAGTGGATGGAGTATAGAAGAAAAATGTGTGTTACCATGGTTTGATTAATTTGAGTTTGTATGACTACCCAGTATAATGGTGATACATATAGGTATGGTCTATATAAATAACCAAAATTATACTTCTCTACAAAATGGCAGCGAATGCATCTACGTCTTCATTTGCAATCCAATCATTTTTTAATAAATCTTTGACTTCGGCATGGTCCATTACAACATCACTGTTGTTAATCGTAATATTCGTCATGCTGTGTTAGCACAAAATATTTGTGAAACTTCAATATAAGAAAATGTCATTTCATTAAAAAGTTGAAGGTTTATGCACATCATGGGGTATGTTGAAATACATTCATCGATCACTCCTTTCTTTTCAAGAGATATCATTAATCTATCAGGAAATTTGATGTGTGATGTTGTGGGATGAGGCTGCAAAACAACAACACTTATGATATATATAATGTCAAATTAAAAGGTATAGGACACCACATAGAAAGCCATTTAATTTTATCACTAGCTTATAAACCTCTGCTTGGACACTTCCTTGTTAATCCGTAAAAGTTGTTAATACAAGGGCTAGAGATTGGAAATCTTCCTCTACTTGATCATCCCCAATGACTGAAGTGATAGCATGTTATGTTGCTCGGTGTTCTTCCCCAATGGCTATAGCATGTAATAGGTGCTAATGTGCTAATATTAATTGTAGGATTTTCAACTTGACTATCTACAGCCGCATTAGTAGCGGCTATTATTGGTTGCTCTACAATGGCTACAGCATCTACGTGTTCTATTATTGTTTGTTGGCCCATTCCGACATGAGTATCTACAACAACGTCTACTATTATTTCTTTTGAATGTTCATTATTTGCAGGCAATTCGTTAGCCCTAACGGCTGGAGTATTTAAAATATCTATTGAATACTGCTGATCAACAACATCCTTTATTATATTTCTTCTCTTAAAATGGAATGTAGTATAAGGGGTACTCAACTCCCTCTTAATTCTACTTCTTTGGCCCTTAACCCTTCGAAATAAGTTGTCAATGGAGTGTTGAAGGGTTCCCTTTTCCTGCAACTCGCTGTGTTTATCGTCAATGGTGGATTTGTGGATTCCCATTTTCTGCAACTCACTGTCTCCATTAGCATGGGAGGATTGGTGGGATCTTTGTTCAATAAGCTTAATGTATTCGTCAACAGGAGACGATTGTTGTGCTCCCTCTCCACTTAACTTATTGACTTCATCAACAAGGGAGGATTGGTGGGTATCCTTTTCTTCCATCACATTACCTTTATCATTTTCTGATTTTTTTTTCCTAATTTTCCAACCTTTATCTGGATTTGAAAGCAAATGACACACATCTTCTTTCAAATCCAAAAAATTTATCATAAATCTGCCATGAAATTCTGAATTACCACACATTCATAATTAAAGATCCATTAACACCACATGAAAAACACTAAATTAACACGAAGATAACCATAATAACACACAATGAAACAAAAAGAGTACACCCGGAATAACACCTAAATAATACAAAAAAAACACCTGAATAACGAAAAGAACACCAAAACACCACCATAAAAACATCTAAATAACACCAAGAAACACCTAAATAACACATATATGTCACGATCATGTTAGAGTAACACCTACGTGATCATACAATGAGAACACCATAAATAACAATACAAGGCAAAACCTAACTAAAACACCTACAATAAGAGAAATAACACCACCAAACCAACATAATAACAAGAACCATAACACCTAATTAATTATACTACCATAAAAACTACAAAAAAAATCTATTACAAACACCACAATAACAATATAGCAACGGAACAAAACACAATAGAACTCCAACAGAACAACTACATAATACCATGATAACACCTACATGATAGTACAATAACACCAGCATACAAAAGAAACACCACATAACAACAAAAAAACAACACAACTCTAATAACACATAAATACACCAGAATTTGAACTGCTCTAAATTTTCAAAAAAAAGGAATGTTAGATAATGATATAAATGACTTACATGTACAGAGTTGAGCCTCATAAAGGCTATATGGATCTGCGAAGAGTTCCAACTTAAATTTGTGGGCCACCTCAACATTCGAATTCTGGACTCAGAAACGACAAGCATGAGCAAAGATGTATGATTATAAAACTAGAGCTGTGTAAGAGATAAGTCATAATATGATTTGATAAAAAAAGGAAAATTTAATAAGTTTATTACAAGGAAAAAACACTGACTGTTAGGAGAAAAAGAAAGTCATTGATATATCCCAAGAGCGATTCTGCCTTATTTCAATGACACAGCATTAATTTTATCAAAGAGGAATTCACATACAATAGCAGACTAATTAAATGAAGAGAAACTCTATACATTCTCGCCAAAGTTTAAAGCCCTTTGAGAAAACTAAAATTACTAGAAGTAAAAACTAAAATTTAAAAACAAAAACTTCAAAAAAAATGCTTAAAAGGTGTAGAGCACTCCTCAGTTGAAACTTTCAACATATCATTCTTTACGCTATGGCCGTCCACAGAAGAAGATGGAACTTTTTTCCAAGTTGTTGCTTCCCCTATATTGGGCACACCTATCAGCAGGGTGACTTCATCATGGAGTATAATTAGCTCTTTCCCGCCTATTCTGAATACCAATCTTTCATAGTCCCAACATTTTAATAAAAGCATTTTCAAGACACTTTCTTTAGGATACGGAGGGATATCAAAAAATTGATCTACATTCAACCCTTTCAAGTTATTTCTGATCTTCTCAGATAGGGAGGACATGACCCTATCAAGAACCACTCATACTACAGATGACCGACATCTACAATTGAAGGATTGTGGTTTCATAAACCTACACAAGAAAGACAATGCAATAAATATAGTCATTTCGTTATCTATACATCAAACGCATGAATACAACAACAAAATTACAGCAAGTTGAATAATATCAAAAACATCTTTTTTATGTTATTTAAGTATTATTACGGTCTTGTTAAGGTGTTATTACAGTTTTATTAAGGTGTTATTAAGGTGTTTAATGTGTTGTGTTGTTTAAGGTTTAGGGTTTTGGTGTTATCATGGTATTATTTTGGGATTATAATGATGTTATTTCGGTATTATTAATGTGTTATTTCAGTATTATTAATTTGTAATATCAGAGTTTTTCTCTGTACGATATTGGTATCATTTCGGTATTATTGTAGTATTAGTTTGATATTATTTACCTAATACTATGGATTTATTATGGTTTATTTTGGTTTTATTTTTTGTTTTATTTTTTTTTTCTTAACATATTATCTTGGTGTGATTGGGTGAAAGTGTGGTGTGATTGGGTAAATGTGTGGTATAATTGAGTGACTTTGGTTTTTCTTTTGGTGATACATTTTATAATTTGGAAAATGCATGAAACTACTGTGATGCACTGACATTAGAATGCAAGTACAAGCACAAACAAACTTAGTAAGATGAAGTAGATTGACTCTTTGGTCGCTTGCCTTACTTCTTCTGATGCTTTTTGGTTTCCATTTTTTTATGCTCTTCA
>NEWO01000183.1:933298-943701 GCA_003013225.1 Phalaenopsis aphrodite
GACTACAATGAGGAGTGAGACTAGTGGAGGTCTAGGACATCCTGGACTTATTTATGCAATTTGTAAACTTTCTGGAGTGGAAAGTGGAGATGAAGAATGGGTTTATCCTATGAAACCAATTAGTAAAGCTAATTTGAAGACTTATGAATCCCATGAGAAATGGAGAACTAGGAGTAGAAGTCAAGAACCTTCTACTAGTAGAGATGCCCCCTCTACAAGTTATGACCTTCCACCTTCTAGTTCTCATACCCTCTCTGATTTGATGCATGAGTTGACCTTGTAGCAGAAGAGAATATAATTGATAAGTGAAAGGATTGGAGGTTTGTAATGCCGACACGATTATGATAGTGAGTACCTGCAGAGGGATTCAAATTTTGAGGTAGCTTATTATGAAGCTCAAGCCCGACACTAAAGAGGTGAGCCTGATGTTACGTTTCCTGAGTGCCCCCGATATACTCAGTATCAACCTAATCCACCAGCTGATCAAGGCGATGAGGATATAGCTTGGGATTTTAATATAGAATGAAATTGATGTACTTATATTTGTACTTTTATTTCTGTAAGTCTGTTTGTAATATAAATGAATGTTTGTGCATTTGGACCTTCATTTTTATTATTTTGTTGTACTTGAATGATTTTAATTTTTGTTATAATGTTAGTGTTATAGTTAAATATGCATGTGTAGTTTAATAGATGTTGAATAGTATTGTGAATTGGATTGTAATGTGATTTTTGTTTCACATTTTAGTTTCAATTATTTAGTATTGTGATTGTGTTAGGAAATGTTGTGCTTATTTAATGTTTCAGTTTTATACTAATTTCAAAATTTCATTACCCAGAAATTCCTCTAATGATTTATATGTGTAGAAAGCTCCTAATATTATAGATCAGGTGAAGTAAAAATTTGAGAAGGCCTGCAGAAATTTCAGAATGATAAAAATGCCTACAATACTGAGGTATGATTTATATTTATAGTTTTTCTTTCCACCTGTATTATTTCATATTTAAAAATTTAAGTTTGGGGGAGGGAAGAAAAAGATTAACTATTAGATGTCCTCTATTTCAATATTTTCAAAAATTATTTATATGATTTCATGTAGTGAATTTAATTCAGGCAACTATATTTTTGTTACTATTTAAATATTATAGTAGATTTAAAGAAATATTTTTGTAATGAAAATTAATTTTTGTAACTTAAGATATTTAGTATAAGAGAATAAGATTATAGTTAACTATTTAAAGTAAAAGAAACTATATTTCGAAGTATTAAGAATCTGAAAATTTATTTGAGAAGAAAATATTGGGGCTCAATGATGTAAAAACTATGAAATATTTATAAGGTAAAGAAATGTTTTGAGTTTCAAATTTAAGGAAAGAAAAGTGAAGTTCAAAATCATTAAAGGCTATCCAGATATAGTAATCCCACTTAAAACAGGAAAAGAAAGGATTGAAAACAATCCCTGCAATGAAAAGAAAAATATATAGGATTGAAAGCAATCCAAATGAAAAAGAGAAAAGAAAGAAAAAAAAAATTATTATGGAAGTGAGGAGAAGCTTGAGGATATGCCTAATAAAAAATTGGCTTTACTGGACCTACCTAAAGGAAAAACTTAAATACATTTCTGAACTTATATTTATGGAATTTGATCTTTTATTAGCGGAGTTCTCATGAAGTTCCTATCACTTGAATATTCTAAGTGACTTAATATTACAACTTATAGTCATTCTTGAAATAAATAGAAGACTAGAACTCTTAAACTTGATGACTAGATAATCTGCTGGCTATAAATTTAATTCAATTACTATGATATTTATTTAAACTTGATGACTAGAAAATCTCACTATGATATTTATTTAAATCAAACTTATAGTATTTCTGAATTAAAACTTCACTACAGTAGATCATAATTTTTATATAGTACTAAAATTACTTTAGGACAATTAATAGTTAAGTTTGGGAAATTTTGACCAAAGGAAAATATGTTGAGATTTTCATACCTATTTTATACTGTTTTTAATGATATTGCACTTTAAAGAAAGGCATTTTTGATGTTTTGTTGGAGGAATGATGAATTAGGGTAATTAGAGCAAAACGATACAAAAGGGAGCGAATTTGGAGCTAAAAGGACCAAAATGTGAAGATTTGAACTAGGCCACCGACGGCGCCATCAAACCCATGGACGGTGAGTTTTTCGCGAGACTACGGGACAAAATTCTTTAGAAGCCCGCAGACGGCGAGATCGATGGTTATGTCTACTCAAGCTTTGGATAAGGCCAAATGTTGAAGGGATGCTTAGGTAACTCTTAGGGAAGCTCATCCTCAATTTTAAAAGAATATTTTGGCCGAAAATTAGAAGGCTCTAGAGGTCCTGGATGTTAGAAAGGCCCTAAAGGTTACAGAGGTTCCATTAGTGTGTAATAATTGTGAGGGTTTCTTCGAGAAATTATAAGAGTGGAGGGAAAGTGAGAGATTTCTTCCTCTTTGCTACTTCGAAGAGGAATTATGTGTGTATAAAGAAAGGAAGAGATTCAGAGGAACTTAGAGGAGTGTTCTTGGGGAGAATTTAGAGATAAGTTATTTACTTGTTGTAGTTTGTATGACTTTGATTTTATATATGAATTCTGAGTTTTGTTGTGTTTTCCCCATGAGTTCTGAGTAGTTTTCTTTATCTTTCTCCTTGTCTCGAGATTTGTGAAATGGTGATTTGAATTGGTGAAGCCATTAAAATTTTTAAGAAATTGTGATGATATTTTCACTTTGATCTTAATTTACTTTCAATCTGGCCAATTGATTTGTTAAAATATGTTGTGTTTTACAACTAAAGTGAAGATTACATCCAATGTTCCGGGACGTCAAAGCCCTTGGAAGTTAGGTGCAAATAAATAAGGAAATATTATTATCGGGCGAAGAATTGGAGATTTTAGAGTGACAGACCAAAATCCCCAATTCAGTCCTATATTTTGGGTGCTGATGTGTAGATGTTAGCCCTCAAGTGAGGGGAACGTGGGAGCTCCGAAGTGAGAGCTGGTATCCTTCCAACCTAGCCGCAGAATCAATAACCAAGCATAGGATTAGTCAATGTTCTTTATGCCTGGACCAAAGGGTAAAGAATAGGTATGCTCCTATTTGGCACAATATAAATTGAACTAATTCAATTTATCTATTCACTATAATTTCTTGACAAGGAGAAGGATGTTTTCTTATATATTGAATATCACAATTAAACCCCTACTTTATATCATTAGTTATTTATTAATTATTAAAATTATCTATTTATTTTAATTGCCTATTAGTAACAGATAAGCAAATTGAACGTCGTTGTTGTGATTAAAGTCTTGCTTTTCTAAGGTCTTAGTCCGTAATTCTAAACCACTCCTTGTGGGATCGACATCTAGGGCTCCATTAGAACCCTATATTACTTGAGCGATACGTATACTTGCGTTGACAAATTCAAATTTAACATTATTGAATATTATATTTATACATCTTAATCAAATCAGACACAACTATAAAGTCGCGATCAAATCTTTGGACGCTGTTGCTGGAAATTAAATCTTCTAGTAGCGTCATTAAATTCTTGTATTTGTCGATTTACAAAAAAAAGTTGGTCACAGACAAGCAGAAAAGAAAATGTCATGCCTTTATAGCAAAAAAATTTACTCTTGTTTCATTTATGGTCTTCCATTACCCTCTCCTAGCAGTCCAAGATGAAATAATCTCGTCTAGCTCCTCCTCAGTAGGACTATAATTCAAATAAAAATAGAAACTCGGGGACAAATGATAAAATTGATTAATTACCTTAGGTGAAAAAGGCACTGTCTTCTCCCTCACCATGACTCATCTTCATCAGCTTCAGGGAGATTCGCATAAAACTCCCGCACAATAGAACCGCTCCCACTGACGACGAACAATCGAATCTTCAACAGCTCTCAAACTTTTAAAATATTGCTCTAGAATTAATTTTCTCGATTACAGTGCATCACTATATTGATCCTGAGCTCTCGAACTGACAAACTTGTTTGAATCAAATGGAGCCTTCCCCTTACTCCTCTTCATTCTCGTTGCCATTTCTAAAAAAATGTAAAAAATTTAAAATAAACTCCATATTCAACTCCAAATCACTAAACTAAACTCCTAAAAGCTTAAACTAACAAATCCATGCCTTTTCCATAGAATTTTCCTAAATTTTCACCATGAATAATGATGTTCAGGTAGCTTATGAATGTGCTCAAAATACATGGTGAAAATCAAAAAAATTTTCATAGAAGTGAAGCTCTTACCTCAAGGATATCAAATCTAGCAATTTTTTTCTCAAATCTTTAGGAAATCATCAAATATGGTAAGTCCTAGCTCCAAAATCACGAAAACCCAAGGAAGAAGGCATAGAGAAGGTGAATTAATGGAGTTTTTTGACCGACTTTTCACTTAAAACTATTTGCAAACCTTTTTTTGTGAATTGATGCTTAAGCACGAATAGTTCAATGCTTAAGCACCTGTCTCTCAGTCTGGGTAGGGCTTAAGTGTGGGTCTTGGTGCTTAAGTGACAATGCACAAATTTTAATTTTTTTGACTTAAGTGCACTTCTAGCCTAAGTCAACCAATCCTAAATGGCCTCAAAACACTTTATATACTTTTTCCTTCCCTCTTAACTCACATCTTACTCAAGATTCGCCAATCTTAACTAATTCGATTCAACACATAACAACACAAAATTTCACACAAAAAAACACTTATATTCATTCACGAACAATTACAAATGTTTTCAAATACATAGATTCTCCATCCAAATAGTCTCAGATGAGAAAATTCCTAACATAAACACTAGACAATTTTAACATAAAAATACAATAAACACACTTCGCATTAAACACACACTAAACGCACAAATTCTAAATCACAAACTTAATTTCATTCCCTATTTGATGGGACGATTTTTGGCCTATTAATTTCTCCTTCAGCATTTGGAATGTATATTTGAAAGAACAATCATTTAATTTACTTTGGTCACCTAAAAAGTAGGATTTAAGCCTGTGACCATTCACTTTGAATATTTTTTTCAGTTTTAGGATCTTTGATATCCACAGCTCTATAAGGATAAAATTTCATCAGAACAAATGGACCCATCCACCTGGACTTAAGTTTGCTTGGAAATAATCTTAACCTTGCATTGTAAAATAAAACTCATTGCCCTGGCTGAAAATTTTTAGTAAGAATCTTCCGATCACGCCACATCTTCATCTTTTCTTTGTAAATCTTAGCACTTTCATAAGATTCATTCCCTATCTCTTCAAGCTCATTTAATTGCAATAACCTTTTCTGGCCAACATCTTTTAAATTGTAATTAAATTTTTTAATTCCCAGTATGCTTTATGCTCAAATTCAACTAGTAAGTGACACACTTTCCCAAATATTAGTCTGTATGGGGACATTCCTATAAGAGTTCTGTATGCAGTCCTATAACAAGGCATAGTCAAGTTTAGTTGACCAATCCATTTTGGTTAGATTTATAGATTTTTCTAATATTCTTTTAATTTAAGCAACAACAATTCTATGGTTTATATGATATTTCTTTAATAACCTCTTCATTATTGCATCTCTAAAATGACTTCCCCCCTCAGTTATGATTACTCTCTGCATCCCAAGTCTGCAAAATATGTTCATTCATAAAAAATTTGCAACACTTTGAGCATCATATCAAGGTAAAGCAACAACTTCTATCCATTTAGATACATAATATTCTGCTAACAGTATATATAAATTTCGGAAAGATGATATAAACGGTCCCATGAAATCTAATCCCCAAACATCAAGTATTTCAACTTCTAACACATAATTGAGGGGCATCTCATTCCTCCTAGAAATATTGCCCACTAATTAACATCGATCACAAGTTTAGATATAAGCATTAACCTCTCTAAAGATTGTAGGCCAATAAAATCTAGATTGTAAAATTTTGTATGTTGTTTTATCAACACCAAAATGTCCCCCAAAATCAGAATTATGAGATTTTTTGATAACTTCATAAGTTTCTTCTAAAGGCACACATCTTCAAATAAGTAGATCTTTTCCTTGTTTATATAAAAATGGGTCATCCTAAAAATAATTCTTTGCTTCAGATAAAATAACTTCTTCTATTGATATGTCATTCCATAGGGTATAATATCAATAACAATGAAATTCACAAGGTCAACATACCATGGAACACGCCACTCGTTAACATTGAACAATTCTTCATCTAGAAAATGTTCATTAATCCCCTTTTCAAAATTGAATGGTTTCTGTAATTCAAGTCAGGACAAATGATCAGTAATTTGATTCTCAGCTCCCTTTCTATCTACTATTTTAAAGTCAAATTCTTCCAAAAGAAGAATTCATGTTATCTGTCTTGGTTTTGCATCCTTCTTTTTCATTAAATACCGAATAGCAAATTGATCTGTATGCACTATACATTTAGTTCCAATTAAGTATAATCTAAATTTATCAAAAGCATATACTACTGTTAATAAATCATTCTTAGTTGTGGTATAATTAATTTGAGTTTCATTAAGAGTTATTTTAGCATAATATATAACTTTGAAAATCTTATCAAGCTTTTGTCCTAAAGCCACTCCAATAACATAATCACTAGCATCACACATTAATTCATAAGGTTTTTCTCAATCTGGTGAAACAATAATTAGTGCAATGAATAATTTTTCTTTTAGTAATTCAAAAGCTTTTAGGCACTCTTTATCAAAATTAAAAATCACATCTTTTTCAAGTAAATGGCATAGAGGCTTAGCAATTTTTGAAAAGTCTTTAATATATTGCTCGTAGAATCTATTACGTTTTGAAAACTCCTAATTTCCTTCACACTTGTTGGGTGAGGTAAATTAGCAATCACTTATATTTTTGCAGGGTCTACTTCCATACCATTTTGTGAAATTTGATATCCCAAAACTATTCCTCCTACTATCATAAATTGACATTTTTCCCAATTAAGGAATAAATTTGTTTATTTACAGCGCTTAAGGACTTTTGATAAATGTTCTAAACAAGATTCAAATGAAGTTCTAAACACTAAAACATCATCCATAACAAAATTCAATCCCTTTCTCAATTAAATTACAAAGAATAGCCATCAGACATCTTTAAAATGTAGTCGGTGCATTACATGAACCAAAGGGCATTCTTCTAAAAGCAAATGTACCATAAGGACTGATAAAAGTTATTTTCTTTTGATCCTCAGGAGCTATTTGTATTTGGTGATAACCAGTATTTTATCCAGAAAATAAAAGTATTTATGCCCAGCTAGTCTATCCAGCATTTAAACTAGAAAGTGTGGTGGAAAATGATGTTTCCTATTGACAAAATTGAATTTTCTATAATCAATTCATTCTCGTCATCCTATGACTTGTCTTGTTGGTATTAACTCATTATGTTCATTTAAAGTCACAATTGCTCCTCCTTTCTTAGGAACATAGTGAATTGGACTAACCCATGCATTATCTAAAATATGGAAGATAGTTCCAGCATCAAATCACTTTAGAATTCTTTTCTTAACAACTTCTTTCATAATAAGATTCAATCTCCTTTGAGGATAAGCCCTGGGTTTGCAGTTCTCTTCCATATGAATTATATGCATACAACTTGAAGGACTGATTCATTTTATATCATCAATTGTCTATCCAAAGGCTTTCTTATAACTCTTTAAAGTTTTCATCAAACCCTCTTCTTCTTTTAGAGTTAATTTTGAGGAAATTATAACAGGTAATGTTGAGGAATCACTTGAAAAGGCATACTTCAAATATTCAGGAAACAACTTCAACTTAAGCTCAGAAGGTTTTTTAATTGATAGACAAAAAGATTTATCTTTTTCTGTCATGTCTAAAACTTCAAAACTTTCTTGATCACAATTTGAATCTTCCTTATATAAATCTTCATATTGATCTAATTCCTCTTCTTGCTCGTGTTCCAACTCTTTCAATTCAATTTTCTCTTTGTGCGTTGTTTTGAAATCACATTCACTTAAGTATCTTATAACATCCATTCTATAGAATTCATCATCTTTACCTTTTTTAGGATATTTTATTGATTTGGAAATATTAAATATAAGTGTTTGATCATTAACACACATAGGTAATTCTCCTTTTTGCACGCGTATGATTGCTATTCCAGTGACTTGGAAAGGTCTCCCCAAAATGATAGGTATCTCCTTATTTTCCTTTATATCTAGCACAATGAAATCAACAGGAAAAATATATTGTTCCACTTTCACTATGACATCTTCTATAACTCCCTTAGGATATGTTATTTAATGATCTGCTAGTTGCAGAGTTACAGTGGTAGGGGTTATTTTTCATAATTCCAATCTTTTAAATATTGATAATGGCATAAGGTTGATGTTTACTCTTAAATCACATAAAGCTTTCCGATAAAATTTGTCTCTTATTGCCCATGGAATTATAAATCTACCAGGATCTTTAAGCTTTCAGGAAGCTTTTTTTGAATTATAGCATTGCACTCCTCACTAAGTGCAACTGTTTTGTTATATTCAAACTTCCTTTTCCTATTAAGAATATCGTTCATAAACTTTACATAGCTTGGCATTTGTTCTAGAGCTTCAGCAATTGGAAAATTAATTATAAGCTTCTTAAAAATTTTTAAAAATTTTAAAATTGCTTTTCCAACTTTTGTCGTCGAAGCCACTGAGGAGATGGAGGAGGTGGTTTTTCCAAATTAACTTTAAGTGGAGAAATATGTCTCTCTAAACCTTTTGGAGCATCCTCTTTTAGTTCTTCATTCTCATCTCTCTACTTCAGTCTCTTTTTGAACTCTTCCTTCTATTTCTCTTCCACTTCTAAGTTGAATGGCTTTTACTTGCTCTTTATCCTGATCTTTTGGGTTTACTTCTGTATTACTAGGAAGTGTTCCTTGGGATTTGTTACTTAATGAATTTGCTATTTTTCTCGATTAATTCTCAATATTTCTAATTGTAGCTCCTTAACTTTGTAATTGATTTCTCATTTGTAACACCACCTCTTTTATAGATAATTTCTTCCCCTTCAATTGTGGATTACTGTTGAAAGCGGGAGGAAATGTAGGTCTATAATTACTATTCCTTGGTTATTCCAGTTCCCCAATGGGTTTACTTGGTTATTCTCCCATTGCTGAATACTACCACTTGAAGTATTATTCTAGTTAAAGTTAGAATGGTATTTCCAACCTAAATTATAATAATTTGAATATGGGTTATTCTGCTCGTTATTTATGGTATTCAAAGTCTAAAATGATGCTTGAGATCTACCATTTAGCCTAATGAATTCTCTTCAATCATGGAAATTGGTTGAGAAAATTTTGTTCCAAATTGGTCTAACTTCCTTAAAATTGTTGCAACTTGATTTGCTAGCATGGCAAAATAATACGTTTCATTAATATTGGCTACTTTCTTAAGTTTTACCCTCTCAGAAGGCCATTGAAAATTTTTGTAGCCATTTTCATAAAATGGTTTTGACATCGATGAACCACCAGCAGCGGCATCGATAATAGATATAAGAGATCCAAAAAATCCATTATAAAATGTTTGAATTATTAATTAATCTGATATAACATGGTGTGGATACTTTCTTAAGAGTTCTTTAAATCATTCTCATGCTTCATAAATATATTCTCCTTCAAACTGACAAAAAGATGTAATATCATTTCTAAGCTTCGCTGTTTTTTATGGTGGAAAATATTTAACAAAGAATTTCTGCGCTAAATCACTCCAAGTTCTAATAGATCCAAGTGATAACAAATGTAACCATATATTACTTTTATCCCTCAGTGAGAAAGGAAATAATCTAAGTCCTATAGCATCATCTGATACACCATCATATTTAAATGTAGCACACAGTTCTAGAAAATTAACAAGCTGTAAATTTGGATCTTCTGTTGGTGCTCCCCCAAACAGAATTTTTGATATCATTTGGATAATAGTAGGTTTAAGTTCAAATAAATTAGCCACTACAATAGTTTTTTAAATATTACAATAAAATTCATCGTCCGTAGGGTTTTTATAATCTCTTAAAGGTTTAAACTCTTCAACATTTTGATTATTTTGATTGTCCATTTCTTAAAATTTTTCAGTAATTTTTAATTTTTTTAACTTTTCTAAGAGTACTTTTTAATTCAGAATCATAAGGCACAAAATTTGTGGAACCTGAACTATGCATGCATTATTATAAAATACATATAATAAAATAAAATAAAATAGAAATAAAAACACACAAACAAGAACTTTATATAAAAATAACACTACAATATTCCTACAATAAATTTTAAAGTTTAAATAAGACTTTGTAAAAATAAAAATTTTGCTTTCTAAAAACTTCTTTTTGAAATTTTTTGCAAATTTCTATAATTGAACTCTTTTTTTAACCTC
>NEWO01000183.1:944816-971177 GCA_003013225.1 Phalaenopsis aphrodite
GAAATCATGCACACAAACCAGAAATCTAAATTAAAACCAAGTGCAGTCACAAAGATAAACACTTATCTTAAATCCTCTCCTCCAAATGTCTTGAAGTTTCTTTTAATTATATTCATACACTCACAATGCAAACTAAACACTTAAAATAAAATAAAAAGAAAGTGGCCAGCGACATCGGTGATGGGCGGTGACGGCGACGTACTTGGATGAATGATGCTTGTAAATTTAATGAGTGGCTGGCCTGGCGGTTTGCTTTGATGATCCAAGTCTTCTTTAATAAGAATATAAAAGGTGCATTGGTGTCCCTTCAAAATGTGTCTCCATTCAATAAATATTCTAGAAGTTGCCTCCTCAAAAGCCAATTCAATGAATTTTTGTGTCCGTGAAATATTTCCCACGTTCTTACCAAGGATTGCTTCAAACACTTCTTCAAAACTTTGTCTAAATTCAATGAATCATCAAATAACTAATTCTGGCACTTAAGCGCGGGGTACCTAGCGCTTTTGCGCAAAACTACTGACGCTTAGGCACCTCAGTTCATTTTTGCACCTTTCTTCATTTTTGCTCCAAATTTGATCCTTTTTCACTCCTTTTAGCATTTTTATCCATTTGATTGTACTTGAAAGAAAAATACACAAATACCTTTCATTAAAGCACAATATCTCAAAAATAGGTATAAAAATGTGTATAAAAATATGATATATTTTAGGTGTATCGAGGACATGGATGACAGCGACTTTTTATATACTAAAAAATACAAGAATTTGACACCACTACTAGAAGATTTAAATCATCAGCAATGACACAAAAAACTTGATGCAACTTTTAATATGTAAGAATTTATGAACCTAGGTTTATATATTTATAATGATTTTGTAAAGTCATAATTTCAAACCCAAGTATACGTATCACTCAAGTAATACAAGGCTCTAGTGGAGTTCCGTTTGTCGATCCCACAGGGAAGCGAGGTAAGAGGTCCTTAGCCAAATTCTAATCTACTACTATTAGTCCTTAGTTTGGAAGTGCAATTTTAAGAGGTTTTATTAACAGATACTCTTAAATGTAAGTCTTAAGTTTAACACAACTAATAACTACTACTAAATGCAAGCATTAAATGTAAAGATAGTAACTATAACTAAATGCAATTATTAATTCTAAAGAGACACCTTTCTGGAGGAATTGGTTTTGAGAATTTTGAGATAATAAAAACTAGTATTCTTATGCAATGAATCAGATAACGTAAAGGAATGAGATGCATTAAATATTTTGTGTGGCAAGTAGGAGAAACCATATTCTTTACCCTTTGGTCCAGGCATAAAGAACATTGAATATTCCTAAGCTTGTTTACTGAATTCGTGGCTAGGCTGGGAGGATACAAGCTCTCACTTCGGAGCTCCCACATTCCCCACCCATGGGAGCTAACATCTCCCCTTCAGTACTCAAACAATATGACCAAATTAGAGATTTTAGTTTGTCACCCTAAAATCTCCAATTCTACGCCCATCAAAGTATGTTTCCCTATTTATTTGCATTCAACTCCCACAAACTTAATCATCCATGGAATCTGAATGTGGTTCAACTTTGTTGAGAATTACACATCCCTCTCAGTTCTTAATGCAATTACAACTAATTTTAACACTGCAACAGATCTTTATTTTATTGTAAATAAAGTGCAAGTAAAAACCATCACATTAATAATTAAATCTGCTTCTAACATGCATCACAAAATCCTAAACATGAATTCTACTCATTACAAAAGAAAAGTAAAATGAAAACAACGGCATAATCTTCACATGCCATTATTTCTAAACAAGAAGAGAGAGTAAGAGAACCCCATCACAAAGCACGAAGAAAACACAACGAAAACTTCATTTAACCAAAGCAAATCCATTAGATAAGTGTTTACAAAAATTAAAAGATAATGAAGAACACAATACTTAGTTTTTTTTCCTTTGAAAGAAAGATGAATATCTCCCCTACAAAGTCTCCCGTGATCCATGCAATGCTAGAACATCTCCACAAAATTTCTCTCAAAATTTCATCTCCAATCTCTCCAAAAGGGTAGAAATCTACATTTTTACTCCTATTCTAAAAACCCTAAACTTTCTCCACACTTTTCCTAACATTCCTCTCACCAAAAACCATCTTTCTCTAACCTAAATTTGTTCTTTTAAAGTGTAGGGACAAAATTCGAAGAGTTGCCACAAGAATCCTTTCAAAAAGCGTCCAAATACGTTGAATTTGGGCCCATAATCGCCAAAAGTGGGTCCATAGTCGTCCAGGGGGCCGTCGGGGGCTCGAGGGCGCCGTCGATGAGCTTTTCTGTCATTTTTCGGTCTTCTCAGATAAATCTCACCGTTGGCGCCATTTTGGGCGTCGTCGGCGAGCACACTGTGCGGCTCTACAGTTTCGCTCCATTTGGCTCCTTTTTAGCTCAGTTTCGCCCCATCTCAGTTGCGTTGTGTTCCTAAGAGATAGTCTTACAAAATAAGCATGAAAACAACATTTCTTTAAAGTGTAATATCATTCAAAAATAAGCAAGAAGTGTAAAATAGATTAAATATCGAAAGACTTATCGAAAGGTGACAGGGCAAAATTTCATTTCTTGCTCATTTTTGCTCCAAATTGCACCGTTTTTGTTTCTTTTTCTCCAAAAGTCCATAATTCATCATACCTATAACAAAACATCAAAAAAACCCTTCTTTAAAGTGCAATATCATCAAAATCAGTGTAAAATAAGTATGAAAATCTCAACATATTTTCCTTTGGTCAAAATCCCTCAAACTTAACTATTACGTGTCCTCAAGTAATTTTAGTACTACATAAAAGTTATGATCTATTGTAGTAAAGTTTTAATTCAGAAATACTATAAGTTTGATTTAAGTTGATACTATAGTGAGATTTTCAAAAAAAGATCAAGTAAATAAATTAACTCTATAGGTACAAGATTATCTAGTCCTCAAGTTTAGGAGTTCTAGTTTTCTATTCATTTCAAGAATGATAATATGTTGTTATATCAAGTCAATTAGAATATTCAAATGATAGGAACTTCATGAGAACACTACTAGTAAAAGATGCTCATCCATAAATATAAGTTCACGAATGTGTTTAGGTTTTCCCTTCAGGTAGGTCCAGTGAAGCCAATTTTTTATTAGGCATCTCCTCAAGCTTCTCCTCACTTTTATATATATTTTTTATTTTATTTTCTCTTTTTCATTTGGATTGCTTTCAATCCTATATATTTTTCTTTTCTTTTCAGGGATTGTTGTAAATCCTTTCTTTTTCCTTTTTCAAGTGAGGATTACTATATCTGGATAACCTTTAATGATTTTGAACATCACCTTTCTTTCCCTAAATTTGAAACTCAAAGCATTTCTTTACCTTATAAATATTTCATTGCTTTTACATCATTGAGTTCCAATCTTTTCTTCTCAAATTAATTTCCAAGATTCTTAATACTTCAAAATATAGTTTCCTTTACTTTAAATAGTTAACTATAGTCTTAGTCTCTTATACTAAATATCTTAATCTACAAAAGTAATTTTCATTACAAAAATATTCCTTTAAATCTACCATAATATTTAAATATCTACAAATTATAGTTCTCTGAATTAAATTCACTACATAAAATCATATTAATAATTTTTGAAAATATTTAAAATGAGAACATCTAATAGTTAATCTTTTTCTTCCCTCCCCCAAACATAAATTTTTCAATATGAAATGATACAGGTGGAAAGAAAAATTCTAAATATAAATCATACCTTAGTACTTTAGGTATTTTCATCTTTTTGAAATTTTTACAGTCCTTCTCAAAATTTCTACTTCATCTGGTCTGTAACATTAGGAGCTTTCTATACATATAAATCATTAGAGAATTTACTGGGTAATGAAATTTTGAAATAAGTACAAATCTAACTAGCATAACATGTATCAACATTTAAATATAAAAGGTTCTTCAATTCTTATAAATTGTAACACAAACACAAACATAAACACACAAACAAGATAAATGAGGTCAATTCTTCCTCCATCTCATCGCATCTCACTAACTTACTTCCAATTTCTAACAGAATCCCTACACAAATATATTGGGTTCTTATAAATGATTTTATAGATTCTAATCCCAAAGATAAGATTATGCCTAATATATTGGTTTTTTAGCACCAACACCAGACTTCACCATATCCCAATACTTAAGCACCTCTAGCAGTTATAAGTACAGTGTAAAATCATCCATAAGTTACTCATCAAATAGGTTTGTGACTCTTATCAAATGAAAAAAAAAGTCCAAGAAAGGAAGTAACAAAATTGAGATGGAACTATCGCTGTAAAAATTCATAATGTCTTTTGTAAAACTTAAGTCCGGGTGAGACCCGAGTTGTAGTGGACTCATCAATCCAACCACTACAGCAGAACATACAAGTCTAACCATAATAAGAATTTAATGAATCATCACCCTCATGACACACAAAAAGTAAATCAAACCACTTACAATCCAAACATCAAGCAAACTGATCAATCCACACTAAAGCAAACTCAATACAGTACTAACAATCATGACTCTTAAGCATACTAAATCAAACCACACAGATAACTATGGGTTGCCTCCCATAAAGTACTCGATTTAATGTCGCTAGCCCAAAAAATATTCCACCTGGATCAAAATTTCAATTAAGTAATCCATGATCAATCGTCCAATCATTTCCAAATCCAGTGATTACTATAAAATGCTCAACTTTTAATTTTTCATTCAACTCTTCCTCATATTGATTTTTATTATTGTTCCTCATATTTCTTTCTAGATCAAATATTCTTCTATTGATTTTCTCAATTTACATATTAATACATCCTTGAAATTTATAAGAAATGGATCTTTATATGATAGTTCAAGATCTCATGAAATTTGGATCAGATTCTCTCTATATAATTCAGATTCTGGATCAAATTCTTCTATGTTACTCTTCTGTTTCAAGTTATCTTCCAATTCTTCCCCTCGATACTGAGTAAATGGTGGAGGTGGTCTTTCTATATCTATCTTAGTTGAGGAAATAAGTTTTTCTGATTCTATAAGAATTTCTTCCATTGGTCTTTTAATATCCTTATCCTCTTTTGTCAACTCAAAGTTTTTTTGAAATATATCCTCAAATTCTTTTCCAAGTCTTAGTTCAATAATTTTATCTTGTTCATCATTCAATTCAGGTTTTTCTTGTGATTGAGTCAAATCTAAAGGTATAAAGACTGGTGGTGTATATGAATTCCCTAAATTGGTAGACTTTAAAATAGTATAGGGTACATTCATCTTAAGTTAATGAGATTTCTCAACATATAGAATTAAAAGTTTACTATTTTTGGTAACTTCCATCATTTCACACCTCTCCTGAACATACATACAGTCTTCTTTAAAAAAACATTTTAGACTCATCATGAAAGCCCATTTTGATCTCATCTGTTAACTTACTCTCAAAACTTTTCAGGAAATAGTTTTTACTTAGATAATCAATTTCATCCATTTGAAATCAATCATCATCATTTCTCTCAGCTGGATATTTCATAGCCTTTAAAACATCAAAAGTGGTTTCATGATCATTAATATTCATAGTTAACTTTCCTTTTTGCACATCTATCATAGCTTGTCTAGTAAAAAGAAAAGGTCTCCCCAAAATAATGGGATATTCTTTGTCTTCCTTCATATCTAATATAATAAAGTCCATAGGAAAGATAAATTTATCCACTTTATCAAGCACATCTTCTATAATCCCTTTTGGATAAATGATAGATTGATCAGTTAACTGAAGAGTTATAATAGTGGGAGAAATATCGGCTAAACCTAATCTTTTAAATATAGATAGCGACATCAAATTAATGCTCGATCCTAAATCACATAGAGTTTTTCCACATAATCTTTTTCCAATTACACAAGGAATTGTAAAGATACAATGATCTTTAAGTTTTCGAGGAAATTTTTTCTGAAGTATAGTGCTGCACTCCTCATTTAGTGCAACTGTCTTGTAATCCCCAAATTTCCTTTTCTTGTTCAATATCTCTTTCATAAATTTTGCATAACTTGGCATCTGTTTCAAAGCTTTAGCGAAAGGAATATTTATCATTAACTTCTTAAGTACGTCCAAGAACTTTGAAAATTTTTTATCCAACTCATGTTGTCTAAGTATTTGAGGAAATGGAGGTGGTGGTCTTTCCAAACCGATTTTAGTTGGAGGTATTAATTTTTCCAGATCCTTAAAAACATGTTCTTCAGGTCTTTTAGTTCCTTTCTTTCTCTCACAACATTTTTTTCTTCTCTAGCCACATCCTCTATCTCTCTTCCACTTTTTAATTTGATAACTTCTACTTGTTCATTAGTGTTCTCTTTAAGGTTGATCTCAATGTTCTTAGGAAGTGTTCCTTGGGGTCTATTACTAAGTGAATTAGCAATTTGTCCCAATTGTTTCTCTATATTTCTAATCGCAGCATTTTAACTTTCCAACTGGTTTCCCATTTGCAATACCACTTCTTCCATAGACATCTTCTTATTCTCAAATTGTTGATCTTTATTAGAGTTCGGTGGATATGAAGGCCTATAATTTGTGTTCCCCTGATTATTCCAACTTCCATAAGGATTTGCATGATTATTTTCCCATTTTTGGTTTCCATCCCAAGTAGTATGACCTCAGTTAAAATTAGGATGGTTCATCCAACCTGGGTTGTAAAAGTTAGAGTATGGGTTGTTTATGGTATTTAAAGCATCATATGATATGTTAGAATCAATCATATGCCCTAATGAACTTTCCTCACTTGCTGGAGTGAGTTGAGGCTGGTTCATTCCAAATTGGTCCAACTTCCTTGATATTGCGACAACTTGAGATGCAAGAATTACAATCACATCTGAATTATGAACACTGGCTACTTTTTTAGGATTTACCCTTGTAGAGGGCCATTGAAATTCGTTTGCAGCCATATTTTGAATTAACGCATACACTTCATCAAATGATTTTGGCATTAATGATCCACCAGCGGCAGCATCAATTATAAACCTAAGGGATTCTACTAAACCATTATAAAAAGTTTGAATGATTATTCAATCAGGCAGAGCATGATGTGGACACTTTCTTAGGAGTTCCTTAAATCTTTCTCAAGCTTTGTATATTTATTCCCCTTCATACTGACAAAATGAGATAATATCTTTTCTAAGTTTTGTAGTCCTTAAAGGTGGAAAATACTTAGTTAGGAATTTCTGAGTTAACTCCTCCCAATTTTTAATAGAGCCAGGTGCTAATGAGTATAACCACATTTTAGCCTTATCCCTTAGTGAGAAAGAAAAAAGCTTTAGTCTGACAGCATCGTCTGACATACCGTTATAACAAAATATAACACAAAGTTCTATAAAATTTGATAAGTATAAATAAGGATCCTTCAAAGGAGTTCTCGCACCAGTTGGATAATCTCAGGATTTATTTCAAACGAGTTAGCTTCTACGACAGGATTTTGTATACTTGAGTGAATTTCATCTGTCGTAGGATTTACATAATCCCTCTATGAAGTATGATGATTTTCCAAGTTATTATCTTGTAAGTTTTCCATTTCCAATTCTAATTTTTTGAGTCCTTTTTGTTTTTTTATTTTTTTATTTTTTTTAGCTCGGGATCATAAGGCACAAGTCCTGCAGATCCTTTTTTCACATACGCAACACAACAAAAAATACATTAATAATTAAACAAATATCAAATGAAATATATTTAATACAACAAAACAATTTCACGAACACTTTATTTTTCATAAAAAACAATTTTTTTTCCAACACTTTTCCATATAAAAACACTTTTCATACAAAACATTTTTTACGACACTACGGTTTTCCAAGTATAAGCCAAATTACTTCAACTAAAATTCTCCTAAAGTTCTTATCGAAGCTTCCCCGGCAACGACATCAAAAACTTGAGAGCGACTTTTTATATACCTAAAAATACAAGAATTTGAAACCACTACTAGAAGATTTAAACCCTCGGCAATGACGCCAAAAACTTCATGCAACTTTTAATATGCAAGAATTTATGAATCGAGATTTATATATTTATAGTTATTTTGTAAATTCACAATTTCTAACATGCATCACAAAATCCTAAACATGAATTCTACTCATTACAAAAGATAACTAAAATGAAAACAACGGCATAATCTTCTCATGCCATTATTTCTAAACAAGAAGATAAAGTAAGAGATGCCCATCACTAAATACGAAGAAAACACAATGAAAACTTCATTTAACCAAAGCAAATCCACTAGATAAGTGTTTACAAAAATCAAAAGATAATGAAGAACACAATACTTAGTCTTTTCCTTTTGAAATAAAGACGAATATCTCTCCCACAAAGTCTCTCACCGATCCATGCAAAGCTAGAACATCACCTTACAAATTCTCTGAAAACTTCCTCTCTAATCTCTCTAAAAGGGTGGAAATCTACATTTCTACTCCTATTCTAAAAACCCTAAACTTTTCCCACACTTTTCCTAACATTCCTCTCACCAAAACCCTCTTTGTTAACCTAAATTTGTTCTTTTAAAGTGTAGGAACGAAATTTGAAGAGTTGCCACAAGAATCCTTTCAAAAAGCGACCAAATACTTTAAATTTGGGCCCATAACCCCCAAAAGTCGGTCCATAGTCGTCCTGGACACCGTTGTTGACCTCACTTTTGGTTGAGGTCTAGAAATTTCTTTAGTAGCCTAGGTCTAGCTATAGGACTTTCCTACTGACTAGTCTTAGAAAACTAGAAAAGGTACCCTCACCATTAGAAACTCAAAACTCTTCTCTTTACTCAACTTGAAGTTCCACATATTGGTCCTAACCTCTAGCACTTANAAACGTCCTTCCGAAGCGGGCAACAGGATTTCAATTCCGATGACCGACAGCTTCTTACGGGCAAACCCCACACCAAAAATAGTGCCGACAACCGTCGGCGAGCTCGAGGGCATCTTCGGTGAGTTTTTCTGTAATTTTTTGGTCTTCTTGGGTAAATCTCGTCGTCGACGCTGTTTTGGGCATCGTCGGCGAGCAGACTGCGCAGCTCCACCGTTTCGCTCCGTTTTAGCTCTGTTTTGCCCCATTTTAGTTGTGTTGTGTTCCTAACATATAACCCTACAAAATAAACATGAAAACATCCTTCCTTTAAAATGTAATCTCATTAAAAGCTTTGCAATAAGTGTAAAAGAGATTAAACATCGAAAGACTTATCGAAAGGTGACAGGGCAAAATTTCATTTCTTGCTCGTTTTTGCTCTAAATTGCACCATTTTTGTTTCTTTTTCTCCAAAAGCCCACAATTCATCATACCTAAAACAAAACATCAAAACTACCCTTCTTTAAAGTGCAATATCATCAAAATCAGTATAAAATAGGTATGAAAATCTCAACATATTTTCCTTTGGTCATCAAATCATATCCTTACTGACATGATTTTACTTTAAGTGTGAATATTATGATACAATTTATGTGATATTCACTATTTATGATTTGAAGTCAATCAAAAGCTTATCGCTCTTGGGTACTGTTGTAGAGAGTAGATGGAATATGCTTTAGTTTATAAGTAATTGATTTTAACTTGAATATATATATATATTTTTACCTTTAAGTTCTTAGGTGTTTGATTTTAGCTTTAAAATCATAATTTTTTTATTTTGATAAATTAATTTAAAAACTAAGTTAAAATTTTATTTCTTTAGTTGACATTTTCAGTCAATATGACCATCATTGAGGATTTGACTACTTGATTTGAACTTAGTTCACTTTACATCTTTCTTATAAAAGATCAAGTTTAAGATTGACATATAATTGAACATGAACCTTCTCAGATTTATTTTTCTTATAGAGGATTGGGTTGATATATTATATTATTTGAGTTTTTTTTTCAAATATACCTTGAAACTTTATTTTACAAATAAACCTCTTGTGTTAGAATCTTTTATCAACTTGGTCGTCATCAAAGATCTTGATTTCTTGGTTATAATCCCATTGACTTTGCTTCTTGCTTGTAAGGAATCAGATTTAATATTAACACTTGGTTGTATATGCACCCCCATTAACTCTATCATGCAAATAGAGGACATGAATCACTATTACCCAAGTGGGTCATATTGGGCCAAAGCTGATTAAATCGAATACAAATGCTACAAATCTTAGCCAGTCAGCATCTTATATCCCTTATGGCCTACCCAAGCGAACTAAACTCGGTTTCCATGTTTAGGTTAAACTAACTAAAGCAAAGGCCCAAACTCACCAAAATCTAAAAAATTAAGCTCTAGTCTATTGAAGCCAATTTTGAGCCTACACCCAAGCGACACTAAGTGCTTAAGCTAACTATGATCTCACTGTTGGCATCAACTTTTGATGTCGTGTGTATGGGATGTCAACTTGAATGATACAAGATTACGTTCAGTCTTTCATATTCCGAGAATCCACTCAAACTTCTTGGTACGTGCTAAAAGCACAAAATCCGGAGCGGTGCCGATTCAATCCTACTAGAGAGAGCTCACCGTTGGGCAATGATAATTCTGATATGGAACAAGCTTAATGCCCATTTTAGTGTTGAAAGGACCTATTACACTTAGTCAAAGCACTCACATGGTTCAAATGAACCATAAAACCCCCTCGACCAGCACTCCAACAGAAAAGGCTTGATGTGACCACGTTCAAAATAGGCGCAGACACGCCTTACGCTTAGCGTGACCAGGCCCGAAACGGGCATGGCCACGCCCCAAGGCATCCTCAATACGAAAACTTTGCCATTGAATTGATCACACCCTAAGCTAGCTCGGATATGATAGCCTTTCTTGTGGAATGACCACACCCAAAGGCAGTGTAGGCACGCTGACAGATATAGAGTTTAAACGTAATTATGTGGTTATTGGACAAGATCATGCCTGAACCCCATGTTTGATGCTTTAGAAGTTGCGCGACCATTTCAAATCTCAGGTGCAACCCTGCTAGTTCACCTGGTTCAACACAGTTGATCCCCAAAAATCCACCTTTGATGGTCCTTTACCACCGGATAAGGAATTTATGACCTAGTTCTTTTGCCATTTACTGAAGAAACAAAAGGGAAAAAGTGGTTATTGCCATTTTTGGATCAGGTTCCTCTGGTAAGTGGTGAGGCGGTGTTGATCTCCTGGACATTGCCAAAGAAGCATGACTAAGCTAAGCGAGACAATGTGAGAGAGGGGAACACCATTTTGCATCTGGAAAAAGCCTGTAGAGAGCTTGGGAGAGCTATGGGAGAGCATTTTATAGGATTATTGAAGGATTATTCTAGCTTCTTTTTTTTCTTCTTTTTCTTCAATTCTTCATCATCTTTACTATTCCCGTCACCAGCTATCATGTATTTTGGGAAGAAAACAAAAGAATAATGGTAAATTTTTGTAGAGCTTCAGTGGACTCTCCTTGAGATAGAGAGCTTCTTCCACCTCTAAGAAATTTGCTTAGAGCAATCATCATTGATGTTGGTAAGAAACTGCTAAACCATTGTAATTTCATTCCTAGCAAGTCTCTTAGGCCTATTTTTGGAGAATTAATGATAGTATTTTTATGTTAGAGGAAACTGATAGGTTAGAGAGCCTTTTTTCCATGGATTAGCCATATAAATCCTAGAGAATTTCCTTAATCCTTTGCGTATTGACCTATGTGCTCCGAGAGGACGTTAATCTAGTGAACGTTCAACTTCTTCACCTCTTAATGAATTAGTTGAAGCCACCTCAATCTAGAAAAAAGAAAATCCTTTGATCCTCATTCCCTAGATCATGAAGGCTATGATCATGAAGAAAATACTCATTTTCGTAAAGCTTCCCTTTTAGAAAAAGCCCCTTCACATTTTTCTAGACAATTATAGGTAGGACATCCAATATGGAGCGTAAAGGATGGTACCTACGACTTCATCAATATCCTTAAATCCTATGTAAGATATGTATGATGAGTTTAATTTATAATTGAGCAAAATGGGTTTCATTGCTTGATTGCCCTCCATCATGTTTCGTGTGTAGCATTTTGAATGTAGCACTTTGAACATGTGATCACTTTGGTGCGATCAGCTCCCTCGGCTTGATTGACTAATCAAATTGGTCCATTTGGCTGCTGATGCACCCCTAGTGTGTCCTATTTTTTTACGTGCTTTATGTCAATTTAAATCCCCGGTAGAGAGCCAAAAACTTGACTAGTCCCGAAATTACGCAGTAATTTAGTTTTAAAAAATATGACCAATAACTTGACCCAATTCATATTGAGTAGTTAATGTGCAAAAACGAAATGTACATATCGCTTCAAGTAATATAGGGCTATCTTTAAAAACCCTAGTATCAATTCCACAGAGAAGCGCAAAAATCCGTTAGGCTAATTCTAGTCTACTAATATGAAGTCTTAATTTGGAAGATGGAAATTCTTATGATAATAAAATAAATCACAAAATTCAAACTATAAAAATTAAAGTAAGAAAGAAAAATTAAAATAGGTTTAATGAATGCTAATAGAAATGTAACTAAAAGAACTAAGTTTACCAAACTATTTACTAAACTTTAAAATTAAATTTATTAAGACTAAACAAAGTTTTGTGACGAAGAGTTCAAAATTAAGAAAGCCTCCTTCCCCTTTACAATGAGTATATGGATTGTGAAGAAATTAAAATCATTTAAAAATATATAAAAATTATTTTGTGCCAAATAGGAGCAATCTTATTCTTTATCCGCTTTCAAGTGCCATAAAGAACATTGACTAATCCAGAGTTTGGTCTCTAATTCTATGGTTAGACTGGGAGGATATCAGCTGCCACTCCAGAGCTCCCACTACTCCCTCATCTGAGGGCTAACAATCTCGCATCAGTTTCCAATCAACTGAACCAAATTAGGAATTTTAATATATCACCTTAAAATCTCTAATTCTACATTCAACAAATTAGCTTTCCCTATTTATTTGCACTCAATTCCATGGATGACATACTTTTCTATGAAATCAAATATGATTCTCCCCACGTTGTAGAAATCATAGCCCTTTCACAACATATGTTTCTCAACACATTTTAACATTTCAATTAAGATCAAAAAGTAAATGAAGATCAAAGTTTAAATCATCATTAATTATTGACAGTTAAAACCGTATAAAACAAAATCAATTCTTCACAAAACCATATCTGAAAGTGGGGAGAAGGATAAAGAAGACTACTCATAATTCATGAGAAGGATAGGACAAAACACGAATTTCATATATAAAAATAAGTTTTCAAAAAAAAGAAATAAAATAACACAACTTATCTCACAATCCTTCCCAAGAAAATCCCTAGAATTTCTCTTTAAGCACTTTCCCTCTTTTCAAGTACTCACAATTTTCTCCTAGCAATCTAATGAAAAAGAATTCTGTCACCTTCCCTCTCCTCTTACAATCCTTGAAGAAAATCTCCAAGCCCTTCCTTTCACTCTCACACCACACACACACACACACACACACACACACACAAAACTTAAGCCCACACAACTCTTCTTCAAGCCCTAGACTTCCCTCTCTTTTATAAAAGGCTGCCTCCCTCCAAAAAGAATTCAAAATTCTCTCTAAAATTCTATCCAAAAAGTCAACTCTTTTGAATTCAAAATACATGTCCATTAATCCAAGAGACATATCCCTTTATAAAGAACCTTCCAAAGTTTCTAGATGCATTGAATCATTCCAAGGGGCGTTAAGAACAAGTGTCCCTTTGAAAATTCACCCATAAACTCATCCCAAACCACCTTAATCCATAAAAAGTTGTATCTGACGCATCTAGTGCCAATTCAGTGCATCATGCACCCAATCTCTGAATTCTGGTGCATCATGTGCCGGTTTGGCGCATCATGCGCCACCTTACAGTAGCTCCACTGATTTGCTCCATTTGGCTTCATTTCAGCTCTATTTCATGCCGTTTTAGTTGTGTTTCACTCCTAACAGATATGCCTAAGAAATAAGCATGAAAACAACCTTTCTTTAAAGTGTAATTTTATTTAAAAATATGTGAGAAATTTAAAGTAGATTAAGCATAACAATGTAAAGTAGATGAAGCATAGAAAGTCATATCAAAATGTGCCAAGTTAGAATTTTCTTCCTTGCTCGTTTTTAATCCAAATTGCACAACTTTTGCTTCATTTTCTCCAAAATTCCATTTCTTATACTTAAAACTAAAAATATGCAAAATACCTTCGTTTAAAGTGTAATATCATTAAAAATCATTAAAATTGAGCAAAAAATATATATGAAAAGTAGGTAATTTTTAGGCGTGTCAACTCCCCCAAACTTAAATGTTACTTGTCCTCAAGTAACCCTTTTACTACAGTTAAATATTACTTAGGATAGAGTTTAACTTATAAACTTCTATACTTTAGTTTCATAAATAAAATAGTAATATTTAAGAAAACCCTTTAATAACTTAGATTCACACTTAAGTCCAAGAGTATTTAGTAATCAAATCTAAGATTTCTAAATCTCTATTCATTTGAAAAAAAATTGCAATTTGTCATATCAAGGATACTTAGAACATTCATATGAAAAAGAACATGATGAAAACTCTACTATTAATGCTACTAATACTTCAATGCAAGTTTATAAACTGTAATAAAGCCTTTTCCTTAAGTTGATTCAAGTGAAGCCAATTTTTGATTACGCATCTCCTCAAGCTTCTCCTCACTCTTTTTTATTTTTCTTTTATTTTTCTTTTCTTTTTCTTTTCTTTCTTTTTTATTCGGGATCTTTTCAATCCTTTCTTCTCTTTTTTTTTTCAAGTGAAGATTACTATATCTAGATAGCTTTAATAATTTTGAACTTCACTATCCTCTTCTTAAAGTTAAAACTCTTTATCTTTCTTCACTTTATAAATTCAAATTAGTTTATGATTTTTTATAAAGCTTCATTCTTTTCTTCTTACATGAAACTCTAAAATTCTTAATACTTCAAAAATACAATTTCCATTACTTAAAATAGAAAACAGAGTCTTATCTTATCATGTCAAATATCTTTAACTTTAGAATTCACCTTCTTTATTAAAAAAAATTACCTAAATTTACCATAATATTTACAAAAATAAATATAATCATTTAAAATTAAAATCTATTATCCAAGTTCTTGTTATATTAATTTTAAAAGTACAGTTAATTGAGGACAAATAAAATTTAGTTTACTTCTTTTTAAGAGAAAATTTTCATTCCCCCAAACTTTAATTTTTAAATATTTTACACTTAATTCCATAAAATGTAGAAGATAGAAAAAGTAAAAGTTGAATCTACTAACTACTACAACATCCTATCAAATTCATCCATGAGCATAATTAGAATAGAATGACTGCAGGAGAAAGATACAAAATTATTTATATTTAATTTAAACAAATTAATACAAGGTAAAAATGTTTAATTAATAGAGAAACATAAGCCACTTAATTTTCATCATGTTTAATTAATATTTATTTTAATCATCACAATATTTTTTCTAAGATCCTCTAACTACATGAAACATAACAAAATTGATCACATAATTTTCTAAGGAGTATTTTAATTTATATGATTAAATAAAGTTAAAATAGCCATTTAAGCATGAAATTAGGGTTAGAAGCACAGAGGTGCTCTCTGTCCTTAAAAAATTCAAAGGAGGTGCCCTCTATCATGAGGAATCAACTCTAAAAGTCTCAACCCATGATGATTAGTATCTAATCATAATGAATTAAAATACCACATAGAGTATTTAATTAATTAAAAATCATGCACTTGGCAAATCATATTTACTTTTTGTCCACATTATTTTCTTCTGTTCATAGAGCAAGAGGGTATTTTTCTTTTATTTTTATGATATTTCTAGAGAAATATATGGATTTTTGAAGATCAAGCACTAAAAATAAATTAGAAAATCCATATTTTCTTACTTAAACATGTGGCGCCAAGTCAACCTATGATGGCTATGAACTCACACGCGACGCTCCGCCATTCGACTCTTCCATCCACCTCAGCTGCCATGCAACCCGCCTTTCCGCTCCGTCTGTTCATCCATCGCGATCTCAGCCATCCATGGAATAAACGCGTGATCGAACGACATCCGTTCATCATCCCTAAATGACCTAACTCGTAAACCGTTCACACTAAAACCCTAATATCTTTTTCTAGACTCAACCGAATTGCATGGGTTTTATTTCTAAACCTCATCTACTCAAGACGCTTCTATCCATATGGTTAATCAAGCATTAAATCAAGCCATTACACATGGATAATCAAAACAAGCTTGGGCTAGGGCTAGAGCTCGATGCCTTTGTCTGAGTGGGAAAGCCTTAAACAGATGGTTATGGTAGCTTTGATTGGTTTCAACGAACCTCTAGATGAAGTCTCATACACTGCTAAATTGTTTAGCTAGGATTTTAACCAAGCTTGATTTCAGGTGTTGATCAAAGTCTATGCTAGAGGCTGTTTGAGAGGGGGCTTTTGTGTGGAATCAACATCTCTCACTGTGGGGATGGTGTGTGCATAGTCAATTGAAGTTTAGTGGATTGTGGAAGTGTGGGGAGATCTGTCCTTATTTTAGAGCAAACTTTGAACACAATATTAAGCTCTCACAGTAGGAACCAAAGGGGGAAAACAATTACAATGGGCTTGGAAGGAGAGTGTCTGAAAGAAATTGGGCAGAGTCTCCTCAAGGAAGTTTGAGCTCTCTTTATTTTTGGCCATGAGAGGGAGGTTTAAATAAAATGGCTTAGGAAGGAGCTTAGGGCTTCAATTTGGGTGAAAAAAGATGCTTATGTGGAGGGCTTCAAAGTGTTAAAGCCAATTAAAAATGGCCAGCTAAGGTGGGTGCAATTGGGTTTTGTTTTAAGCATGGGGGCCTTCCATTTTGGCTTTTCCAGTGACTAGGGTGGCTGGCCATGGCAGGAAAGGTGTTCAGATGGCTCAGGAACCTCAAGGGAATCCGTCACAACAATTAGTTTGGGTTGGTGATGAGTTTTGGCAAAGATCTTTTTGGCTTAAGCAATTTAGGAAATAAATCCCTTCATTTAGGGGACCTTTGGTCCATAGATCACCAAGGGTGGGCTAAGTGGGTTTAGCCTGGTCACTAGGGTCCATCTATTGGTTGTGTTGTCATTAATTTTGCTTTTTGGGTATGTCTAAGTTAATTTTGGTGCATAGATTCAATTTGAGTCAAATTAGCTTGAAGTTAGGTTTGGGTTAGGTGAGCCATAGTATTGAACCTAATTGATTGATTAATTTAGTGTAGATGATTGTCATGAAGGGTTTAAAAAAGATTTGAAGTGATTTTGAGTTGATTTGGTAGGTCAATTTGAAGGAATTTGGACATTTGATGAATTTGGCGATGTTGGGCTAGACTTGGGCTTAGGGTGGGCTAGAGTCAGGCTAAGTCCAAATTGATGGTTGAAAATGGTCTAGGGAAATATCATGAAGAGTTCTTAATATCAATTGGGTGTAAATTTTTGGGGTTGGGCATTCAATTAGGTGACATTTGGGCAAGTGGTCAAATTGAGGAAAATTTGGGGATTTTGGTCCAAGTTGATTTTAGGTGAAATTAAAGCTTGAGAAAGGCCAATTTAGGGCTTATATTGATTAGTATGAATGTCAGGAGGAGTTTGGGATCCAAATTAAGGCAATTGAGAGGGCTATGGGGTTCGATTGAGTGGGATTGTGTCATATGTTCAAAATTGGGGGTGTTTTGGTTTGGATCAAAATTCAGTTCAAAAGATGGGTCAATTAAGCTTGGATTGATTTGAAATGATAATAGGAATTATGAATTTGAGTTTAAAATTTAAATTGGGAGTAATTGGGGTCAAATTGATGGACACTTGAGATGAATTTGGTAAAATTGGGCCCTCAAAGACAATTTAGGGGTTTTAGTCAAAATGATGAAATTGATCAAATTGGACTCAATTGAAGGGTCCAAATTGGTTTTGGGGACAATTGAGATGATTTTGGAGGTTTTGGCAAAGTTTGGGCCACCAAGAGTAGTTTTGTAATTTTGAGAAATTTGGGGGATTTTAGTAAATTTGGCAATTTTGGGTGGTTTTAGGCAATTTGAGTATTTTGAAATGGAACTTCAAGTTGAGAAAAGAATGGTTTAGAGTTTCTAATGGTGAGGGTTCCTTTTTAGTCCTCTAAGAATAGTCAACAGGAAAGTCTTATGGCTAGACCCTATGCTACTAAAGTGGAAAAAACTAAACCTCAAAACAACAGTAAGGTCAACAGTGCACGTCAAAGCTGTGAAGTTAAGTAGTGGATAAGTGTTGGAAGATGTAGTTCACAAGAATCTTTAATTGGAGAAAGAGCATTCAAAGCTTGAAAACCCTAAGGAAAATTTTCCCAATGAATTAGAGGAACCCATTTTACTAACTCAGATTAACATAGAGGAACATCCACCTCCCTTTCTTCAAAGACCATGAAAAAAAAACTAAATCATTAATTTCCTATATCTTTAGATTTTTTTTAGGAAGCTAACAATTAATGTTCATTTTACTGAGACTCTAAAAAAAATGCCCAGCTACGTCAAGTTCATGGAAGTCATTTTCAACAAAAAGAGGAACTTTGAAGATGATGAGGCAGCTGCACTCAGTGAGAAGTGTAGCGCTATCATTCAAAAAAAACTTCCTAAAATAACTTAGGGATCCTGGGAGCTTTACGATCTGTTATGCAATTAGAGAAAGATTTTATTGGAAAGCGTTATGTGAACTTGGAGCGAGTATAAACCTTATCTCATTATCTATTTTTAGAAAGTTAGGATTATGAGAAGTGTCTCCTACTACTGTAACCCTTCAATTGGCTAATCGATCGATCATATATCCAAAAGGGGTTATAGAAGATTTTCTTCTTAAATTTGATAAGTTTTTCTTTTCTGTTGATTTCATTATATTAGACATGGAGCAAGTTAAATAAATTCTCATCATACTAGGTAGACCTTATCTAGCTACTGAACATGCAATGATAAACGTGCAGAAAGGTGAGATAATAATGAGAGTTAATGATCATGGGGTAACTTTCAATGTACTAAAATCTATGAAGTACCCTTGTAAAGGAAATGAAGATGCATGTTTTGGATAGATTTAATTGATTATTTGTGTGGTAGACGTTTCCAAGAAAATTGTGAAATTAAATTGGAGTAGCAAGATTCATAAGAGGAGAATATTTTAGACTATCATGATGAATTTGCTCTACTGATGACTGATAATTCAAAAGTTATTTATGAGAGATTTCACATTCATGATAAAACAAAAAAATAATAAACCTCTCGTTCCTTCGTCAAGGAACCCCTAGAACTTGAAATGAAGTTGCTTCCCAAATATCTAAATTATGCTTACTTAGGGAAGTCATCTACATTACCTGTTATCATATCATCAGATTTGATTCACTTGTAAGAGGAGAATTTAATGGAAACTCTGAAGAGTTATAAAAAAGCTTTTGGATGGACCTTAGCTAAAATTAAAGGGATTAGTCCCTCCATATGTATGCATAAGTTCTTAATGAAATTTAACCATAAAACCAAGGAAGATTCTAAAATGAGATGAAACCCAATAAAGAATGATTTTGTTAAAAAAGAATTTTTAAAATAACTATATGCAGGTATCATTTATTGAATATCAGATAGTAGATAAATTAGCCCAATCCATTGTGTTCCCAAGAAAGGAGTTATAATGTCTATTAACGAGCATAATGAATTAATTCCAACTATACATGTCACCGGGTGGCAAATAAGTATTGATTATCAAAAATTAAATTTTTCCACTAGAAAAGATCACTTTTCTTTACCCTTTCAAGATTAGATGTTGGATAGGCTAGCTAGCCATCCATATATTATTTTCTAAATGGATATTTTGGGTATCATCAAACACTTATAGCTCTAGAGGATCAAATAAAATAATATTCACAAGTCCTTATGGGATTTTCACTTTTCATATAATGCCTTTAAGATTATGAAACACACCGATAAAATTTCAGCATTGTATGATGTCAATTCTCAATGACCTAATTGAGAAAAGGATAGAAGTTATATGATTGAAACTAAATGCACTATTTACACTGACCATTCTGTTATTCGATATCTGATGTCAAAAAAGGACGTCAAGCCCAGACTAATCAAACGGGCCCTTTTACTGCAAAATTTTGATATTGAAGTAGTAGATCAAAAGGCTCTGAAAATCAAATAGTGGATCACTTATCCGTACTTAATCATGAAAATTCTTATACTTATGAAGAAGAGATTAATGAGAATTTTTTCTGATGAAAATCTTTTAGTTATTATTGAATAGAGTATTTTTTTTGTATGTATTATCATTAAAGGTAAAAAATTATCCACGATGCCAGATATAATTTTTGGGATGAAAATCAAATAGGAAATGCAAGGGTCAAGTGATGAGGAGGTGTATACCGATAGAAGAAACCTTTGAAATTATTTGAAAGTGTCATGATTATCAATTTGGGGGACATTTTAGAGCTTACAAAAATGCTTCTAAGATTTTACAATCTGGACATTACTGGCCTAGTCCATTTAAGGATATGAGCATATATATCAAAACTTGTGATCGATGCTAGAGAGTGGGTAACATTTATAAACATGATGAAATGCCCCTGAATTTGACTTTTGAGAATGAAACCTTTGATGTCTGAGATTTAGATTTTATGAGACCCATAATACCATCATTTGGTAATGTATATTCTATTAGTTGTGGACTATGTCTCAAAATGGATTGAGGCAGTGGTTCTCCAAATTGTGATGTTCAAAGTATTGTTAAATTTTTAAGAAAAAATATCTTTAGTAGATTTTGGATGCCAAAAGTGATTATTAGTGATAGAGGGAACCAATTTATAAATAGAAGAATTGAAGCATTAGTTACTAAATATAGAATTAAACATTAGATTGTCACAGCATATAATCCCCAAATTAGTGGATTAGTGGAAGTGTCTAATTGTGAGATTAAGAGGATCCTAGAAAAAAATTGTCAAATCTAATAGAAACGTTTGGTCTTTAAAATTAGATGATCCACTATGGGCCTATAGAACTAGATATAAAACATCAATAAGAATGTCACCATATAGTCTCATATTTGGCAAAAGCTTGACATTTACCAATAGAATTGGAAAACAAAGCTTATTGGACTATTAAGGAGTTCAATTATAATATGGAAAAAGCTATTGAGAAGAGGTTACTATAGTTAAATGAACTTGAAGAAAGTAGGCAAGAACCTTACAAATATGCTAGAATTTATAAAGAGAAAAATCAAGAAACGAGATGATCGAAAGATTCTTAGGAAGGAATTTGAGCATGAACAGAAGGTTCTAGTGTTTAATTCTTGATTACAATTATTTTCTGGAAAAATTAAATCTAGGAAATTAGGATCATTTACTGTGTTAAAAGGTTATCGTTTTGTTGTTATTGATATTAAATTTCTTAAAAGCGGTAGAGAATTTAAGGTAAATGTAGAGAGACTTTAACTTTGTTCAGGAGGGGAAAGACTACTAGTAAATGAAATTTTAATGTTGATCATCTCATGTAATATCTGGAATTGTCGGGTTAAAGACGTTAAACTAAGTGCTTCTTGGAGGCAATCTATGTTGTGTGGTTTGATTATGTTTGTTGTTGTTGTTAAGTGGTTTGCTTAAATTTGAACGTTAAAGTTTGTGTTGGTCTATTTTTATTGCAATTGTGTGACATGAGACAGTGAATCGTTAGACTTCTCATTATGACTAAACTTTAGTTAACTTTTGGAGGTAGTAGAAACAATGTTATCCTGCATACCTTAGTTCTTAATCGAGCATAGGATTTTCTGGAGTCATGCTGAGTTTGGCCATATGCTTCTTTACTTCTTACTTCTGGCATAGTTCTTCTTTTTAATGGTTTAATCGATCAAGTACGAAAGGGAGCCAGGGGATGTTTCTTTTTGTTGAACTAACAATGATGCATACTTTATCAGGTTGGGTGACACTTAAGACTGCAAACCATAAGTTGATCTTAATAGTTTAGGTGTTACCTAGTTTAGAAGCTTATCCTTACAAATTATATGTAAAGCACCAGTCTATTAATGGAAGGAAATTCCATTGGAAATTATGCATTAGAGAATAGAGATGTGATGTGGAGGTAGATGAGTAACCCTCATTTATCACCAACCTAAGAGTTTGTGTTGGAATGTGTTTAGTGTGCTCTAAAACTTGGTGTCGGTCGGGATCTTAGAAATGATTTGTTTTTAATTTAATCTATAAATTTAATTTGATTTGAAAAATAATATTTTAATTTAATAAAATAATGAGACTAAATAAATCTCATATATTTAATAGTTTAAAATAACCAAGCACCACCCCACAAGCAATGTACCTACCCCGAGGAATAGACTCATTTCTGGTTAGAGCAACTCAATTATCTAAACTAAAGAATCTATGACATCTGTTTAGTCTGCAAACCCTTTTTTATATATTGGTTGAAAAATTTCCTTATCTTATACAAGGATTAGATAGGGTTTATATTACCTGAGTTCTTAAGTTCCCTTTAAAGGCAAGCATGTATATTTAATTACTTCTTGTGACCAAAGCCACTTAAGAAAATTTTTGATAATGACCAGAGGTATTTGTTTTCAAGTTTTCAAATTTTAGTGTTCAAGTTTGTACATAGCGAAATAAAATGGGAGTAGATCAAGTAGGAACAATTATTCTTAGAGTTAAAAGGAAAGAGGAGTCGGGGAAATCATAGAGTTTAAGATGAACCTCGATGACTTCCCAAACTATCCTACTATTGAGCTTCAATTTGACGATGATATTACTTGATGTTTTATCTTACCTTTTATATTACTTAAGGGTTACATTTACATGATATCTGATTGTATAAATAGCCTAGAAGATAGGAGGATTTATGTTGTAACAAACGATAACCTTAGAGTCGTAAAAGGACTATGACTTAAATTACACAACATAGTTGTGCAAAGGCCTAAGAATAATGTGAGGATTTATGTTGAACTAGGTGGACTACCTCAAAGTCTTATGGGTAATTGTTATTAAACTAAGAAAAGTTTTGTTCTTGAAGATCTTTTTTGCTCTCTTGAATATATTATTCTCTTACATCTAGGTCATGTTGCCCATGAAGCCTGCTTCGAGCTCCCTGCTATAGTAGTAGCTCCAGGGTTTGCAGTTAATTTTTTTATTAAAATATTTTATTATTAAACTATTTTGGGGGATTTTTAATTTTAATTTAAATGACATCAGTCAAAATCTCACGGTTCCATCATCCCGAAATCCCTATTTTCTTTTAAATTTACTTAGTCTGTATGAGTTGTTAAGACCATTAAGGCTGGAGAATTCTTGTTAGCAGCTGCAGTTACATCATTCGTAAGATTCTCGTAAATTTAAAAGGGGTAGATTAAGTGTGTCTCAAGCATTTAAATGTGTGTTAATTTTTTTTTAAAAGTGTATTTTTTTTGTAAGTAAAGTACATGAAACATACATGGTAAAGTAAATTGCATATCAGTAAAAGTGTTGAACATAAAATGTGGTAAATAAAGTGTAAAGTGTACCTGGTTCTCTACTATCGCAGCAAGGTTAGTATCATAAAGCATAATATAGTTGTAGAAAATTAAGTAAATTTCAAGGAAATAAAGTGAGAACAATAAAAAAGGAGTTCAATACGTAGAAATCAAAAGCACATCGTATTAAAATGCTTGTGCATAAAAGAAAACCTGTAGCCAAATATAAAAGATCGGAACACTAAGTGTAAGGCATTGGTGAAGGTGGAGGCTCAAAGCTGAACTGTGTGCACTATAATTCCAACTTTTGATGAAAGTCACCAACCTGGTCACTCAAGGAAGGTCAATATTCAACCTCGATTTGAGTGATTAACTTATGAACCTTTATGTTTTAATTTTTCCATGCTTGTAAAGTTTACTTTGGCTAGCAAAAGTAATGATGTTGTGAAAGAGATTTTTGTTTTCTTAAATATGTTTTTGTAAAGTAATATAGTCCACGAGCTAATCACTCTAATCAAGATAGGACTACCAGCAACCAAAGAGTGTTAGGGTCATCTCCCACCAGTTGTTGGTGAATACTATCATCGGTCCTATATTCTATCTTTATAGAGGACTCTTTAGGTAGGAGATACTATTCCAAAAATCTTACTTTGCATCCCTCATTTAGAACACATAAGAAATTTCATCACCACCCTTACCACCAAAACCTTTTACTTACACAAACCCGATGATCTATATGTAGCAAAAATGTCCTCAGTTGCTCACAAGGGTCTAAATACCTTATCCAAGACTTAAACCCTTAAGCCTTGGTTATAAATGTAGGATAATTAATATAGGGTATTTAATTGTAATTAGTGTATTAACAAGTCCCAAGGTACATCATGGTGGATCCCTACAGTTTTATGGATGATTTCCTTCAATAAATAATAATAGTTCTTGGTCTCCTTCAAAGTGTTCAGAAGACTATAGAAGTGCTTGGGGATTGACCCTAAATAATTTGTAGGATCGTCTGAATCATCTCAAGTTCATTCAAACTTATTATCTTGTTGAAATTATCAACCCTGGTTGATTTAATTGTAATGTTTTAACTTGTGCTCAATGAACCTTAATGTTTTATATAATCCATGAGTGAGGTAACCAAATATTTACATGATGTTTCACTTTTAAGAGTTATGTGGGTAGACATTCTTAAGGGGTAGGTTAAGGTAATAAAGGATCTTCACCACCTTCAATTGCAGTGGCGCCTGTAGCGTCTGACTAGTGTCTCTGATTGATTATTTTATTTTTTAAACCACATAAGTGATGTTGAATGAAACATAGTTTACATTCAAGGTCATAAGTATTTATGGGTAAATTTGAAATTTTGGAAAAGGTTGAGTGAGACGAGCTTGATTCTTATTAAAGGGTTGCATCACTGTCAAACCAATGATCTAGGGCTTTCAATTAGTATGTTATTATCTTTCTTACATAATCTCTTCACCTTAGAATCATCCAATTCAATTAACTTCCAAAACACAATAATTTAAGAAATTACATTTTTGTCATTTTATAGAAAATAGAATGAGTTGGTTTTTATCCCTTAACCCTTTAAAATCCTATCATCTCAAAGAACTAATCATGATCATTGTTACCCGTTTCTCTCTTTGGTTTAACTTAAATTTTGATTAAGGCTCAAAATCCCATAATTACCATTTTGCCCTTAGGGGTCTGCACTTAATAATTTTTTAAGTTTAACTAAAATGGCTTTGAAATTTTGTTGTTATCTCACTAATGGGTCTAATAGAGAATTAGAAAAGGATTTATATTAATCTATTTTTTATTTAATTTTTAATAATTATTTAAGTCCAAAAAAATCCATTTTCAAAGATAGATAATGTAACCAAGTGAAATTAATTCTCTATGCTTAATAAAATTTATTAGAGGTTCACTCAGATTAGAGGACTACTTGGAATAATCTTTGTGAATTTTTTAATTGTATTTTAAATTTTACAATTTGGTAAATATTTTAATGAATAAATAAATAGAAAAATATTTTTTATTTTAGGAAAAACTTTTAAATATTTTTCATAGGTTTATTTGGCTCCAGAGAAATCAAAGAAATAAATTTGGTATTTTTTGTGATTTTATTTTATTTATTGTAATTATTTTATCAACAAATTAGGAAAAGTACATTTAATTATTTAAAACACCTTTTTAAACCACACAAAATTTACGAATGCCTTCTTAGATTATTTTCTGTGGTTGGGTAACATTTAGGATAATTTGGATTATCTTCATTTTTTTGGTTTTTTTGGTATTTTTTTGTATTTTTAATTATTTAAAAAAAGAAAAATACCTTACAATAAAATTTTTATTTAAATCTCTATTTTACTTTTTTTAGGTTCCTCTGGTTACGAGGAACACTCCAAACATCCTAGTTTACTGATTTTTATTTTATTTATTGTAATTATTTTAAGCCAAAATTAGTATTTACTCAGAAAATACATATTTACATTAAAAATAATTTTTATAGCTTCCAAACTCTTATAGTGGCCTGTTGACCTCACTTTTGGTTGAGGTCTAGAAACTTCTTTAGTATCCTAGGTCTAGCCACAGGACTTTCCTATTGACTAGTCTTAGAAAACTAGAAAAAGTACCCCCGTCATTAGAAATTCAAAACTCTTTTTTTTACTTAACTTGAACTTCCACATATTAATCTTGACCTCTAGCATATAGTAGGTAAGATCATTATGAGAGAATTCAAGAAGAGTTCCTATAGGACTATGTGACCTTAGGATTGACCTTGAATATTGGTTTGGAGTTAGGGTACACAATATCCTCACAATATCCTGGCTAAAACCAATACATAAGATCTCAAAATGAGGGTTTTATTGATCCATGA
>NEWO01000183.1:999539-1024102 GCA_003013225.1 Phalaenopsis aphrodite
TTCGTCATGACCTAAATCCTCACATCTTCAAGGTTATTTGTGCTGATTGTTTCACACAAATGTAAACCCTAAATAAATAAAAATTGGCAGGATGAAATACTTAAATATCTCTCCTCCAAAATTAAAACCAAACAAGAGGATAGCTTGGGAAGTCACTGAAGTTCTCCTTCGGATCTGTGACATCCTTTAGTATTTCCTCCTTTGGACTCTAAAACAAAATGTTCCAAATTTGAACCAATCTCATTCACACTTCTTAGTTTAATATCTTTGAAATGTCCTTACCATTTGAACTCCTTGAAAGTAATTTTTCTTGATTTTATTGAGAGTGTTCTTAAGTAACTTCTGTTACCTAAGATGTAATTAACTATAGGGGCTTGCCCTTATAGGAAGCTTTTCCCGAATCCAGCATAATACAAACCCTATTTAATTTCTTATATTAAATAAGGGAACCTGTCAGCCAATACATTGGTTTCGCAGCCCAAGCGGATGTCATAACTTTCTTTAGTTTATTTGATCGAGTCTTACCCTCAATTCTTGTGTTCATCCTTCGTGATAGATACAGGATTTGAGATAAAGCGCTTTTTCATCTAAACTATGAAAATTATGGAGTCAGTTTGACTTCATCTTTTTCAAAAGTAAATTTTTTTTAATGTCCTTCCGAAGCAGGCAACGAGATTTCAATTCTGATGACCGACAGCTTCTTACGGGCAAACCCCATACCAAAAATAGTGCCGACATGGCCTCCTAGAATGATTATCTACAACTTGGCTCATTTTAGAAATTGTTTGAATTATTTTGTATTTTTCTAATTTTTAGTGATTTTTATTAATTTTAAATAAGAGAAATAGTTTAATGATTTTATATACATTACTTTTATTTTTTAATATAATTCTCTGAACATAATGAACTTACCAAATAAGATTTGACAATTTTTTTACTTTTATTTTTTTTTAATTTTTTTTAATGTTAAATATTACTAAATATCATAAAAATTAGTGCTTTTGATCATAGTGAACTCCTCAAAACTTTAAAAAATCAGAAACAATCCCTAAGATCATCCAAAACAAACCCTCCAAATTTCATTTAGTTTAAGTAAATATTTTATTATTTATGATTTATTTACTCTTTGGAGTCTTTAATTTATTTTAAAATAAATAAAAGTAAAATATTTTTATTTTTTTCATTCACATTTTTTCCTCTTTTTAGTGAGCACAAAGGTATTTTCATTTTATTTTTTTGAATTTTCTACACCAAGATATGAATTTTTTTAGTTTCTATTTTTATTTAATTCCAAACTACCCTATTTATCTACTTATCCACGTGCATCCACGTCAACCTCAGAGTTGTCGAAAGACCACATGTCGCTTATTAATTCATTCTGGTTTACACATAGCCTACCTCATCAACATGTGGTACACATTCCTTTGGTTTGTCTAGCCCAATCTATTTCGTCTATTCGATACACGCAAGAATGGATGACATCTGTTCATCGATCTCGATCGTCCTAACCCAAGAATTGTCCTTGTTCTAGAACTAATACCTCACTTAATTCTCAATCAAATCTAAGTGAGGAAAACCTATTTATATGATAAAATTTTTATGAAATACAAGTTCACTTTACAATTGATGAAACCAAGTCAAAATTAAGAGATTACGAGCTATACCTTCTTCCCAAGTACTGAGGCCTTGATTGGGTTGGTTGAAAAGGTTCTCCTTGAGCTCATGAACATCTTTAAAGTGTTGCCTTGAGCTGAGAAGCAGTCTAAATACGATTTCAGTCAAAGGGTGACTCAGGCTTGGTCTAGGACTATGTTAAGGTACTTGGGAGAGGGGACTTTTGATTAGTGAAGTGATTTTAAAGTGTGGGGAAGCTTATGGAATGGTTAATTTGAAGTTTTGAGAGGTTTGGTGAGATAGACAAAAAAGTACTAAATTTGGGTGGTGAAATTGAGCTTGAACAGTGGGAATAGGTGGTTAAGGATGGTTGGATTGCACATAGGAGGTATGTGGGAAGCTCTTGAATCAATTAGGTATAGTTTCTCCTTGGATTTGGATGCTCTCTAAGTTTGGTCAAAAAGGGAGCTTTTCATAATTGAGGCCAATAAAGAAGCTATAGGCTTTCATTGGCCAATGCCAATAAGTTTAGGTGGAGGGTTAAGCGGCGCAATTATCCAATTGGGTTGTGCCATAAAGGATGAATTAAGTTTCAGGTTTAAGGCCAGGTGCAAGTTCTAGATTTTTGGTTTTTTGTCTACTAGAGAGGCCGACTAGGCCACAGGTGGTGTCTAGCTAGCTTAAGGAGGTCAGAGGGAGGCATAATTGTGATTAGGCTTTGAGTTTGATGGATGATGGCATGGACAAGAGAGTTAACTATATTTAGGTGAGGGGTTTCCATGATATAAGGGACCCTTGGTCCATGGCCCAAAAAGTGAGTTTAGGCTAGTTTGGGTTCTCCACATGTTGGTCTCAGACTCCTAGTCAAAAGCTAAGGGCCTGGGACCACCCATATTAGTCTCCAAAAAGAACTGAGAGAGAGGATAAGTACAATGTGATTTTAGGATTTTGTTTGTGTGTGGGTTGTGACCAAGTCACCCAGGGTTGGCCTAAGGCTTGATTAAATTTATAAGAACTCACTCTCAATTCTCTACGTGTTGGTAGTCTTAAGAGCAATGGATGAGTAGAGATGATGAAAATACATAGAAATGAAGTAGAAAGTGGTGGTGGATGCACACAATATAAAGCTTTTGGCTTAACTCAAGCACCCCCAAAAAATCTCCAAATCACTGAAATCCCAAAAATTCTCGGATTAAGAAAAAAAAATTGAGCTTATGAGGATGAAATTAACTTATAGAGATGATTTCCATACTTCAAAGATTCACAAATGAAGCTCAAATGAAGGATATGCGGAAACCCTAAGAATCCCCTCTCTATCGTGGAAAAACAGCTGGGAAGAAGTCGAGAAAATGAACTAAAACAAGCTGGTTTAGGCGATTTATAGCTCAGATATGAGTGGTACCAAGGCGCAGCGATAGTGACACCAAGGCGCAGCGATAGTGACATCACAGCCTTGCTTCTTCTATCTGAGTCCATGAAACCTGAATAGTTTTGCACCTATGCGCTAATACAATTTTTAATCTTTTGAAGCAAGGGCCACTAGCTCAGCCCCAAATTTGGTTTCGATTATATAATTTGAAATATTTGTTGCTTCCTAAGTGTTGGCCTCATTTTTTATGAGGTCTAGTTTCTCTTTTTCAGGAGCCTAGGATTTATCCATAGGACTTTCTTGTTGACTATACTATAGGACTTAGTAAATGGACCTGCCTCACATTAAAATTCCAAACACTTCCTTACTCCTCTTATATAGTCCCACCTGGGTGGTTACAAGCCCCCAAAGGTCATTTGGGATGGTCAAGACCAACACGTAGAGAATTGAGAGTGAGTTCCTATAAATTTAATCACTAGTTTATTTTTAATTTAATTAGATTAAATGAATTGTCAAGACCAACACGTTTCGATATCACTAGTTTCTTTTTAATTTAATTAGCTTAAATGAGTTGTAAAATTCATTTAAATTTGAGAGATCTCGTTAGCAACGGTGGGTTACCTCCTCTGAGGAACTCCCGTAAATCCAAAAGGATGTTTTATGTTCAGTGACATTTCAAAGGATTTATGGTTACCTTTAAAACAATTTGTTTTAGATTTTTGAAAATGTTGATTAATTTTTTAAAATGGTTTTGACTTTTTTTTTTTGCAAGTAAAGTAAGGTGCATAACCTAGAAGTTATAATATTTTGCAACAACAGTAATTGCAAAATGAAAAATGACAAAAAAAAAATAACACTTGTAAAAGTGTACTTTTCATCTTCTCGACATTCTTGCTGAAACGTTAACTTTTGCAACATGTATATAATTTTACAGAAATTAAATAAATTGCAAGAGTAGATGAAGGTGTATCTAACAGCCAAACTATGACTTATTGAGCCCCAAAAGATCTTAGTGGATGACTTTAGAACAAAATATAGCAATTTTAATTTGTCCTCTAAAATATCCAAGAGATTTCAACATGTTCGAGGAATGACCCTGAACCGCTTTAAGGATCTCTTGAAACATTTTGAGGCCATTTTGAACTTATCATATTGTTTCATTAATCATCCAAGGTCAAGTTAAAATTACCCCATTACTTGGTGAACTTCGACATTTTCATCATCTTAAGGACAAGATATCTAATTAATCAATTGATATTTCATTTAAAAGTTATGTAGGTGAATGCCCCTAAGGCAAGTTTAAGTCATTAAAGATTTTGTACCCATCACTAAAGTTGGGCTCGTAGTTTTTAGAAGTGTTTACCATTAATCATGTTTCCTTTTTCTAAATTTCATCAAACAAGTTTAAATATCGAGCCTAGATCACTACTAAGCCCTTAACAATCTCAATTGGAATGGAACTATTAGAGTTTTAATCTAGGTGGCATGTATTCTTATTAAAAGATCATATGATATCCAATTGTGGGCTTAAGATAAATGAATTATCATCTCCCTAACATAAGCCCATCACTTCAGAATCATTTGGTTTTGATTAACTTCTAAATCCTGATAATTTGGAAAATTACAAGTTTACTCTTATCATGAAAAGGTGGCAAATGATTTCTACCTTTTAACCCAATATGTTTCAATCATCCAAAAGTACTCATTAAGTACAAAATTACCCATTTTTCCCTTTAGTTGATCCTAAATTTTGATTAAGGATTAAGAATCTAAAATGCCCATTTTGCCCTTGGGGGACTCCACTTCATAACTCATTAAGCATAATCTAAATGACTTTAAAAATTTTTAGAGTACCCTGTCCATGAGGCAATTAAAACATTAGAGGAGAAAATAAGTTTTTTTTTTATTTTAATTTATTTTAAATAATTATTTTTAACTTAGAAAATAAGATTATCAACATTAATTTATCAAAATAAGAATTTCTGTTTATTGGAAAAGTATTAGAGGTTCACTTGGGTTAGAGAAACATTTAGAAAAAATTCCATGATTTCTTAATTGAATTTTAAATTATTATTTAATGATTTTTAGTGATTTAATTAGATGGAAAATATGTTTTAATTACATGAAATTTGGCTCCAGAACTTAAAATAATTCTTAAAATTCAAATATAACTCAATAAATCATGACATTTGGCTTCAATGATTCTCTGGTCTAAGTTAAGTCTACCTCCAATAAAAATTTCAAGGGATTAGGCTTTAACTTGGTCAAGTAATGGAATTTACTTTGAAAAATCCTATTTTTGCATTCAAAAAAATATATAAATAAAATCAAATTTTGAAAAATCATATTTTATCCTCTGATGTCTTAATTGACCCATGAGTGTGGTAGGATGAAAATACCAGTCATTTGAATTAAATTTGACAAATTATAAAGTAATAGAGCCTCAGGGGCAATAATGTAATTTTAGAAATTTGGTCTTAATTAACATTTAGGCACAATTCAAGGAGGGAAAAGGGTAACCTCTAATTTTAACTAACTTATTTGGATAATTTAACACAAGGGGATTAATTGGTAGATACCAAACTCACTCTTTCATAATTAAGGATAAATTATAATTCCTTAAATTATTAAAATTGAAAGTCTAGTCTAGACTTAGGGGCATGACTTTGGAAGTTGATAACTCACTAAATTAATACGCCTACTTGATGTTCAAATGACATGTAAGTTCTTTGAAAATAAATAATCATCATCACTTAAAATTCAACTTCTTTCAAAAAAACTAAGACACCTATCTAAACCTTAAGGGCTTAGTAGTGACCTAGGCTAAATCAAATTTGATTAAATGAGGATTAGAAAAGTGAACATAATTAAAATTAAACATCTTTAAAACACTACAAGCCAAAATTAAAAAAATTGGCTAAGTGTTTTAATAGGTCTTCACCCACATAATTCTCAAATTAAATTATAAGCGATAATTACCTTACACTTAAGGATAATTGAAACATCAATGTTCATTGAGCATTAAAGGTATTTACAGGATGGGTGATTAAGCAACATAATAAGTTTAAAAAAGCTTGAGACTTTTCACCAGGTAGTGAGACGGGAACATGGACCAGCTTCTTCCTCTAGTCATGTTGGATACCTCAGAGGTCTACTAAACTTAATATGTTTTGCTTAAAAAAAATCATCCTTAATCGAACTAATATGGACCCACCAAGATATGACCTAGGGTTAGGTAGGTCACCAAAAACTTAATTTTTTTTCTTTACATAAAATGTCCTAACATGCATTTTGAGTTTCAGGTGGTGGAACGAGAAGACTCGTCAGGTATGCTTTTGCAGTTTACAGCGTTGTCTTTCTTGTACTTTCATACTGTACTTTTGATGCTAACACAAACTTGCATGCTAAACAACGATGTCACACAGCATAAAAACTAAAACTATTAAGAGAGCCACAAAACTAAAACTAAAACCAAAACTAAAATCAATCAAGATAAAATTCACCGCCACAACATCTAAAATATTAAACAACTCAAAATTTAATCACAAACATCACATAAAACCATAACTGCAACTAAATTAGGACGTCTCTATCAGATGATCAGGAATCCCTCAGAGGAGGTAACTTATGGTTGCTAACGAGGCTTCCCACGGTCTAAATAAAATTATGGAACTCGTTAAATTGAGTTTAGTAAATTCATTTAGACTAAGTGAATCCAATAGAAAATAGTGGTGTCAAAACGAGGGAACCGTGGAATCCTAACCGGTGTCACTCTAATCAACTTTAACATCTCCCATAAAATTTAAAGAACTTCAACCATAGGGTCACCTCATTTCACATCATAACTTGACACCCTAGAAAACTTAAACTCGTCACAGTAAGGAGCTTGGAGCTAGCATGGTGGGCAGCACGACCATCTTCAACAGCAAAACATTTCTTCCCCAGCTAAACCAATTTCCTTCATTAGAATTAAACAACCAAGCCAGAGGACTTTGAGGTTGTTTGCTTATGAAACATAAATCCTCACCTTATATTTAGGCCTTTTGTACAGCTTTGATATACAATATAAGCCCTAAATCGTCTTGGGATTCTGAGGTTGTCATTCGTACGACCTAAATCCTCATATCTTCCAAGCAATTTGTGTGATCGTTCCACACAAATGTAAGCCCTAAATAAATAAAATTGACAGGATGAAATACCTAAATATTTCTCCTCAAAACTAAAGTCAAATAATAAAATAGACTAGGAAGTCACCGAGATTTTCCTTTGAATCTATGACATCCCCTAGATCTTCCTCCTTTGGATTCCAAAAACAAAATGCTCTAAGTTTGAGCCAATCCCATTTCATACATCTTTGTCTGATATTGTTGAAAAGTCCTATCCTTTTGAAATCCTTGAAGATAATATTTCCTCATTTTTATCGAGAGTTTTCATAGGTGACTTTGGTCATTTAGGATGTAATTAACTGTAGGAGCTTGCCCTTATAGGAAGCTCGTCCGAACCCAGCATAATATAAACTCTATTTAATCTTTTATATTAAATAGGGGAAATTGTCGGCAAATAAAATGGTTTCGTAGACTAATCGAATGTTATATATTTTTTAGTTTATTTGATCGAGCCTCATGCTCAAGTCTTGTGTTTATCCTTCGGGATAGACACGGAGTTTGAGGTATAGCGCTCTTTCATTTAAACTATAAAAAATATGGGGTCAGTTTGATTTCATATTTTTCTAAACTTAAATCTATATGTAAATTAAAATGTCCTTTTGAAGTGGGTGATGAGATTTTGATTCCGATGACCGATAGCTTCCAACGGGCAACTCCCAAACCAAAATAGCGGTGACATCTTCTGGCGACTTCATTGGGGAAGAGCTTCTTTTTTCATTTAAAGTAGGAAATATTATCTTCACATGTTGGTAATGTGTTCATGTCCCTCTTCGACCAAATTACTCTTCTTTCATTGACATACTTTACCCATTTTTGTCTTGGGAAAGTACGACCAACTCTTTGGACTTCAGGACTATCAATTCAATCAACTTTGAATAGAGGGGTTCAGAAGGCCATTAAAGACTCTTTAAGTCTTCATGTGAGGGTCGGACCCCAGTAGGTGTGTTGGTGGACTATTTCCACCTGGGCAGTGTGTGTTGCTAAATAGGTCCTGCATTGGGTCCTAAAGACTTCACATCTCCCTTCCAAATCTAATTTACTATTTCGCAAATTAAATTAAATTGTGTTGTGTTGCGCGTGCTTAAAACTTTTCTTATATTAATCAAATTTTTCTACTTTACCTTTTTACTAAAAATTTTAAAATCCCCACAAACTAAAATTTACCCAGTCTACAGATCAACCTTTGTTAATTTTCAGTGCTTGCACTAAAGATTACAAGGTTTTGGCCATATAACTAACCCCAGAACTTTGTGTTTTAAAGCTGCTACAATGGCCCACCCAACGCTGTCCTTTTCTTGAAACTTACCAACAAGCCATGAAGCCCGCAATGTTGCTCCTACCATTAAGTTTGGAGCCGGATTTGAAGTCCTTGAGGTTATCCTCGGGAAGGCCGCGTTCGTCGTGATGAAATTCACCGCTCTAGAAATTCAAGAGCCGTCTGCTAAGTTCAACCTGAACTGTCTTCAGGATTTCCCTCGTTATAAGAAGGCCAAGACTACTGTTTGCGCTCTGGCACACACCAAGCCTATTGTTCCCGCTACTGCTAAGGGGAAAGAAGTAATGATCATTGAAGATCCGACTGAGGGATTGGCTGTCTCTCCACCGGTATTTAAAATTGGATTGAGTTCAAGAACTGCACCATTAACCCGAACTCAGAAGAGAAACTGTAACAGAAGAGTTTGGAGGGATACTACAGCCCAGACTCCTGAGGAAATATCTTTTGAGGAGAAGCCTCACTAAGAGGATTTAGAATTATTGGAAGTATATCCACTTCTGCGGGGAAGATTGTCGTTGCATTACCGATGGGTACGATGGATACCGATGCTAAGAGGAAAAGCCTCACTAAGGGAAAAGCCTCACTAATGGATACCGATGGGTACAAAAGTATCCAGAAGATTGTCGTTGCATTACCGTCACTTCCTGGACATGGTGAGGAGAAGAAGAAGCACACTCCTATCACCCGAGTCAGTTTAGTTTTTCAGAGACTAGCTGCCAAAGAGGGTTGCTCAGTTAATGAATTACTTAAACGAGTGAAACATGCAATTTCCCTTCTTATGAAGAAATAAATTTTAATAGACGTCAGATCTGCCAGACAATCTCAGAAGTCAACTGAAAGTCCTCCTGCTCGTATTCCCATCTAGTTCCGCTTAGGAAGCAGAGTCGACACTGCTATTGTCACCACAAATTCCAACACTACCAGGACCATAGGTCATCGACCGGTTAAGTCAAGACTGGGTCCAAGAATTCTACCAGTACACACCACAAAGATATTCCTAAAATTCTGAAGGAAAAGATAAAGGAATTACTCGGTACTGTAGTTGGTTTGCACCATGAGGAGCATACTTCGCCTCGACATACCGATATTTCTAGTAGGACACCTATGTTGAGACATCATCGTCAAAGAAAAAGGTGTGGATACCCAAGGTTGCTGTACCGATATAGTCCAGTAAACCTACAAGACAATATCATAGAATGAAGCCAGAGTCCGAAGTATCTGACATCGTCACAGCAATTGCCAAAGAAATGGAAGAGCAAGAGGAGGAGGTCCAGTAGGGTCCTCCAGATCTTAGAACAATCAAAGAATCAATGATTGAAGAAAAAGTTAAAAAGCTCAGTGTTGAGATTTCTGAGTTGGCTTAGGAACATGGAGTCTCCATTGATGATGATGAAGACTTTGATTACAATGATTACCTCGAATAGGATTTCATGGATGTCCATGTTATCAAAACCAGAGTTGCTACATCTCCGAGCGAGGCTCAACCTCTCTTCAAAGAGAACATCGTAGGTAAGTTGCGTAGGGTTATCATCCTAAGGGATGAGCAAGTCATCCAACTGGAGAAAAGAATAGAAGAGATGGTCGCAACCATGACTGTTATGGCCACAATTTAAGGGCAATCTCAACCTCCACAGTTAGCCTCTCTAGAGGTCAACCAACCAAAAATCATACATATCATGGATGAAAGAAGAGAAGTTGCCTCAGCAAACAGAGATGAGCAACAAAAGAAAGATTCTCCACCGAACGCCATACCAGAGAAAGAATTTAAGCAAATGGTTGAGAAAGTTCAGGAAGCCTTAACCCAATCTAAGGGCGGTGTATTAATTCTAAACCATAGACCCTATCCATAGGAATTCGATGTTGTACCCTTCCCCAAGTGTTTCATGGCCCCAAACTTTAAAATATTTGATGGGACTGGAAATCCCAGACAACATATAGCACACTTTTTAGCTAGTTGTGGAAACACAAGAAATAACAAAGCTTTACTCTTCAAACATTTTGTCAGCAGCTTGTCATGGATTGCCTTCAATTGGTATGCCAATTTACCCAACAGATCAGTGAAGACTTTTTCCAAATTAGAACAACTATTTGTGAAAAGATTTATCGGAGCGCAACACCATGTCTCTATAGGAGAGCTCATGATGGAAAAACAAAAGCCCAACGAGACTTTGGCGGATTACATTTTGAGGTCAAGAAACCTTAGCATGAAGGCTGAACCTTAGCTACAGGAACATAGCGCAATTGAGATTTTACTCAAGAGAATTTATGGCTACTCAGTAAAGCCAGCAGCCTTCAAGAAGAAATCAAACATATGGATTCACACGAGAAGTCCAAGGCAACCAGAATGTTTGAAAAAAAACAGGAACAACAACAACAATTTACAAGGAAAAACAACCAATGAAGACATATGTAGAAAATCCTCATCAATCGTCATCACATTAGGCTAAAAAACAGAGCAACCAGTCCAAACAGTGACTGCCTTAAGAAGGATCACCTCGAACAGGGAATAAGAGAATATCTCTGGCAGAAAGAAATTAAATGGTATGTTATTTTAAAGATGAAGTTGTGTCTAAATCATTCTGAAGTCTGATGAAAAACCACGAGTTCAGACTATTAGATCCAAAGAAGCCCAAAGAAGTCAACGAGAAAGATGAACTAAATTATTGCACGTACCATCAGTTGCTCGAGGACACTATAGTAGAATGTTTCATCTTTAAGGATTGGCTCGAAAAAAATCTCAAAGAAATGAATATAACAATCTCGAAGGAATATTTGAAAGAACCTGTAAAAGGTTCTATAAATATGATTTCGACTAAACCAATCTCTCTGGTTGATCCATATACTAGAAAAGATGGATGGAGTATGACTTCGAGCAAGCTCAAGAGGGTCCTAAATCAAATCCAGGATTCATTAAAGCATTCTCCCGTACATACCAAAAAAGATGAATGGAATGAATTTTGGAGCAAATCATCCAAGAAATTATTAAACCAAATCCAAAATGCATCAAAGAAAGCTTCCGTTCAGAGTTTTCAGCCTGTCAAACCCGGGATGAAGATTCCACCGTAAGATCCGTCATCATCAAAGAAAAAGAAGAAGAAGAACACTACCACAATAATTGATAGCACATGGGGTAGGATAGGGGCTGCATGTACTAGATTGGTTGTCTTAGATTTGGGGAAGAAAACCCTCGAACCCCTGACTTTTTATGATTATCTTTTTGCCCCTCCGGGGTCTTATGAATATAATGATCATGATTTTGGCTATATTTTAATTGTTTCTAGTGATGACGTAATCGATTATGGCCAATCTAGCCTCGATCTTGATTCCCGTAATGATCCTCAAATCGTACTTGAGTACGATGAACTCGTTAACAAGACTGACGAAGACATCAACGATACCAGCTACAATAACATTGGGAGTGTGGAACCAATTCTCAAGTACCACGGTGCACCGCTTGCCATCAACTTAGATCATTCATATAAAGAAGAAACACTAGAAGATTTAATAATGATATCTTAAGAAGAAGAAATTATAGAAGTGAACTTAAGGAGCGGGAGGGTGTTATCCCTAAGAATAGTTCCAGTAGAAAAAGGAAGCAAATAATAACTCGAGAAGAGCTACCACTACCTCCACCAGTGGAAGAACCACACAATCAAGTGAAAATTGGAGGAACATATAAAGTGGATTACAATGTGCTAGCTCATCTTAGGAAGTTGTCGATCTGATTAAGCATCTACGATGCTCTAATCCTTTCAAAGGAGATGAGAGTCTCTAGTTACAGCCTTGCTTGACACGGAGATTTGCTTAGCTCAGTTGGCCAGCACACCCTTGGATGAAGTTTGTTCATTGAAAGAACAGTCTGGGGTCACCTTCACAGATAAAGATTTGTTGCTTTATACCGCCGACAGACCAAAGGAAAATAAGTTGAGATTTTCATACCTATTTTACACTGATTTTGATGATATTGCACTTTAAAGAAAGGTATCTTTGATGTTTTATTACAGGTATGTTGAATTATGGTCATTTGTGCAAAAAGACGCAAAAAGGAGCAATTTTGGAGCGAAAAGGACCAAAATATGAAGATTTGAACTAGGGCGCTGACGACTGGTTTTTTCCGAGAGTTCAAAATCAAATATTCCAAAAGGCTGCCGACGGTGCCCTCAAGGCCACCGACGGAAAGATCGGCAGTTATCTTAACAGGCGCATTGAATGTGGATGATATTTTAGGGGATGCTAAGGCAACTCTTGGGAAAACTCTTCTACAACTTTAAGAGAAATTTTTTGCCTAAAAATAAGAGGGGTTGAAGAGTATGTAGAGAGTGTGTAGAGTGTAGAGACTCTCATTTAGGGTTAGATTGTGAGGAATTCTTCGAGAAATTATAAGAGTAGAGGGAAAGTGAGAGATTTTTTCCTCCTTGTCACTTTGAAGATGAATTCTATGTACTATAAAGAAAGGAAGAGATTCAGAGGAACTTTGAGGAGTTTGCGTGGGGAGGAATTAGAGATAAGTGGTATTTACTTATTGTAGTTTGTATGACTTTGCTTTTATATATATTTTTTGAGTTTTGTCGTATCTTCCCCATGAGTTCTGAGTAGTTTTCTCTGTCTTTCTCCTTGTCCTGAGATTTCATGAAATGGTGAATTAAATTGGTTGAGCCTTGAGAATGTTAAAGAAGTTTTGATGATCTTTTGACTTCGATCATAATTTACTTTCAATCTTGCTAATTGATTTGTTAAAATATGCTAAGTTTTACAACTAAACTGAAGATTACATCCAATGTTCAGGGAGGTCAAAGTCCTTGAAAGTAGGGTGCAAATAAATAAGGAAATAAAATTATCGGGTGTAGAATTGGAGATTTTAGAGTGACAGACTAAAATCCTCAATTTGATCCTATCGTTTGGGTGCTGAACTGTAGATGTTAGCCCTCAGGCGAGGGGAATGTGGGAGCTCCGAAGTGAGAGCCGATATCCTCCTAGCCTAGCCGCAGATTCAGTAAACAAGCATAGGATTAGTTAATGTTCTTTATGTCAAGACCAAAGGGTATGCTCGTATTTGGCACAATCCAATTTGAACTAATTCACTTTATCCATTCACTTTAATTTCTTGACAATGAGAAGGATGCTTTCTTATATATTGAACTTCACATTAGAAACTTTACTAGTAAAATTAATTATTTAAGAGTTATTAAAATTACATAATTATTTCAATTACCTATTAGTGACAGATAAGCAATTTGAATTATATTGTTGTGATTAAGTATTGATTTTCTAAAATCTTAGTTTGGAGGCTCTAATATTACTCCCTGTGGGATCAATATCTAGCACACCATTAGAGCCATATATTACTTGAGCGATACGTATACTTGCGTTGATAAGTGTGACTTTACAATTATTGAATATTTTATATACATATTTATTGAATCTATAACTGCTGTTAAGTTTTTGGCACCGTTGCCGGGGAATTAAATCTTCTAGCAGCAGTATCAAATTCTTGTATTTTTAAGCATATATAATGTCGCTGTCAAGTTTTTTGTGTTGTTGTCAGGGAAGTAAACAAGAATCATAATTAGAGTAACAGACAAATTAGGACTATTAAAAAACTTTTTCTGGAATTGCAACTTATTTTCATATTTAGTTAACTATTTTTCAGTGTACTAATTTCAATTGTATGCGTAAATTTGGACCTGAAAATCTTATACCCTATGATTCGGAATTAGAACGCACTGTTAGAAGAATTAGAAAACTAAGAAGAGAACCTAGAAATCCTGACATAATGGAAAACAACGTGAACAATCAAGGAATAGAAAATGAACACCAACCTAGACCTCTACGAGATTATGTAAATCCTACAGCAGATGAAATTCACTTATCTATCCAAAATCCTGATGTAGCTGCTAATTCATTTGAGTTTAAACCTGTTATTATCCAAATGGTACAAAACAATCAATTCAGAGGTACACCAAATGAAGATCCTAATTTACACCTTGCTAGTTTTTTAGAACTTTATGCTACCTTTAAATATGACAGAGTTTCGAAAGATCCTGTTGAACTTAGACTTTTACCTTTTTCACTTAAGGATAAGGCTAAGATGTGATTAAATTTGTTAGCACCTGAATCTAATAGAACTTGGGGAGAGCTTTCACAGAAATTTCTATCCAAATATTTCCCTCCATCCAAAACTACTAAACTTAGAAATGACATAACATCATTTTGTCAAAGTGATGGAGAGTAGATATATGAAGCTTGGGAGAGATTTAAAGATCTTCTTAGGAAGTGCCCTCATCATCCGTTACCAGATTAGTTGATAATTCAAACTTTTTTTAATGGATTAGTGGGATCTCTTAGATCGATTATAGATGTTGTGGTTGGTTGTTCTTTAATGTCAAAACCTTTTGATGAGGCTTATTTTTTAATAGAAGAGATGGCTACCAACAATTTTCAATGGCCCTCTGAAAGGGTAAATCCTAAAAGAGTAGCTAGTATCCACGATTCTGATTCAATATCTATGTTAGCTGCGCAGATTCTGCAATATCAAAGAAATTAGATCATTATGGAATGAATTATTCTCCAACACCTACTATGATGGACGAGAATCCATCTAGGCAAATTGTGGATGTTTAAACTTCGTATGAGACTTTAAATGTGATTAACAATAGACCCAACAATCCTTATTCAAACTATTAAAACTCAGGTTGGAAGAATCATCCTATATTTAATTAGAATAACAATTCTTCTACAAATCAACATTGGGTGAACAACCCAGTGAACCCGTTCGGAAATTCATCCAACCAAGGAAATGTTAATTATAGACCTTCTTATCCTCCAGGATTTAACAGTAACACTCAATTTAAGGAAAAAAAAGTTGTCTATAGAAGAGATGATACTAAACATGGGTAAAAAATTACGGAATTAAGGAAATCAATTATAAACTCAAGGAAACCTGTTACAAAATCAAGGAACTGCTATCAAGAATATTGAAAATCAGTTGGGGCAAATCGCTAATGCGCTTAGTAACCGAACATTGGGAACTTTTCCTAGTACTGTGCAACCTAATCCTAAAGATTAAGGAAAAGAACAGATAAAAGCACAATTATGAAGTGAAAAAGAATTGGAAACAAGAGTGTAGAAAGAAACGAAAACTGAAAAAGAGAAAGTAGATACGAAAAAAGAAAAGGATCATGAATATCCAGATTTAGAATATCCACTTACACCAATGAAAATTACAGTGGAGAAACCTCCACCACCGTTTCCTCAAAGATTGAAACAACACAAAAAGTATAAATAGTTTTCCAAGTTTATAGAAATTCTTAAGAAATTAACGGTAAATATTGACCAAAGGAAAATATGTTGAGATTTTCATACCTCTTTTATACTGTTTTTAATGATATTGCACTTTAAAGAAAGGTATTTATGATGTTTTGTTGCAGGAATGATGAATTAAGGTAAATGGAGCAAAAAGATGCAAAAAGGAGCGAATTTGGAGCAAAAAAGACCAAAATGTGGAGAATTACACTAGGGCGCCAACGGCACCATCGAGGCCGCCGACGGCGAGCTTTTCCCGAGGCTACAGTACAAATTCTCTAGAAGGCCGCCGACAGCGGGATCGATGGTTATGTGACATGTACAATAGATAAGGCTGGATTTTAGAGGGGTGCGTAAGCAACTCTTGGGAAAACTCATCCACATTTTTAAAGAGATCATTTTGGCCAAAAATGAAGAGACTTTAGGAGACTTTTGGAGTCCTTGAGGTTAGAAAGGATCCATTAGTGCGTAGAAAACTTGCTAGAGCGTGTAATTGTGAGGAATTCTTTGAGAAATTGTAAGAGTGGAGGGACAGTGAGAGATTTCTTCCTCCTTGCTACTTCGAAGAGAAATTCTGTGTGCTGTAAAGAAAGGAAGAGATTCAGAGGAACTTCGAGGAGTGTTCTTGGGGAGAAGTTTAGAGATAAGTTATTTACTTGTTATAGTTTGTATGGCTTTGATTTTATATATGAATTCCAAGTTGTGTTGTGCTTTCCCCATGAGTTCTGAGTAGTTTTCTCTGTCTTTCTCCTTGTCTCGAGATTTGTGAAATGGTGATTTGAATTGGTGAAGCCATGAAAATGTTTAAGAAATTGTGATGATCTTTTCACTTCGATCTTAATCTACTTTCAATCTGGATAATTGAATTGTTAAAAAATGTTGAGTTTTACAACTAAAGTTAAGATTACATCCAAGATTCAGGGAGGTCAAAGCCCTTGGAAGTTGGGTGCAAATAAATAGGAAAATATTACTATCGGGTGTAGAATTGGAGATTTTAGAGTGACAGACTAAAATCCCCAATTTGGTCCTATCGTTTGGGTGTTGATGTGTAGATGTTAGCCCTTAGGTGAGAGGAAAGTGGGAGCTCTGAAGTGAGAGCCGAAATCCTCCCAGCCTAGCCGCAGAATCAGTAACCAAGCATACGATTAGTCAATATTTTTTATGCCTGGACCAAAGGGTAAAGAATAGGTATGCTCCTATTTGGCACAATATAATTTGAACTAATTCATTTTATCCATTCACTATAATTTCTTGGCAAGGAGAATGATGTTTTCATATATATTGAATACCACAATTAAACGTTATTTTCTATAATTAGTTACTATCCAAATTATCTACCTATTTCAATTTCCTATTAGTGACAGATAATTAACTTGAACGTTGTTGTAGTTGAAGTATTACTTTTTATTAAATCTTAGTCTGTAATATTCTATTTCTCCCTGTGGGATCGATATCTAGGACTCCATTAGAGCCCTATATTACTTGAGCGATACGTATACTTGCGTTGAAAAATTTGACTTTAATATTATTGAATATTATATCTATACATCTTTATTAAATCAAACATATATATATATAAAGTCGCAGTCAAGTTTTTGGCATCATTGCTGGAATTTAAATCTTCTAGTAGCGTCATCAAATTCTTATAATTGTTGATTTACAAAAAGGTCGGTCAAGTTTTTGGCGTCGTTGCCTAGGAGAATTTTAGGAGTAACGGACATATTAGAATTATTAATAAGTTCTTACTTAAATTGCAACATATCTATATATCTATATATTATATTTATATTTTTAATTATATTACTGAGTACTAAATATAAATTGTATGCGCAAATTTGGACCTGAAAATCTTATACCATATGATTCGGAATTAGAACGAACTGTGAGAATAATTAGAAAATTAAAAAGAAAAACTAGAAATTGTGATACAATGGAAAACATTATGAATGAACACCAACCTAGACCCTTAAGAGATTATGCAAATCCTACAGTAGATGAAATTCACTTATCTATCCAAAATTCTGATGTAGATGCTAATTCATCTGAGCTTAAACCTGCTATTATCCAAATGGTACAAAACAATCAATTTGGATGTACACCAAATGAAGATCCTAACTTACACCTCGCTAGTCTTTTAGAACTATGTGCTACTTTTAAATATAATAGAGTCTCAAACGATGCTATTAGACTTAGGCTTTTTCCTTTTTCAGTGAGGGATAAAGCTAAGTTGTGGTTAAACTCGTTAGCACATGGATCTATTAGAACTTAGGGAGAACTGTCACAGAAATTTCTATCCAAATATTTCCCTCCATCCAAAACTGTTAAACTAAGAAATGACATAACATTGTTCTGTCAGATTGATGGAGAGTCAATATATGAAGCTTGGGAGAGATTTAAAGATCTTCTTAGGAAATGCCCTCATCATTCGTTACCAGACTGGTTAATAATTCAAACCTTTTATAATGGATTAGTGGGATCTCTTAAATCGATTATAGATGCTACGACTGGTGGTTCTTTAATGTTAAAACCTTTTGATGAGGCTTATTTATTAATAGAAGAAATGGCTACCAACAATTTTCAATGGCCCTCTGAGCGAGTAAATCCTAAAAGAGTAGCTAACATCCATGATTCTGATGCAATATCAATGTTAGCTTCACAGATTGCTGCAATATCAAAGAAATTAGATCATTATGGGATGAATTATTCTTCAACACCTCCTATGATGGAAGAAAATTCATCTGGGCAATTTGTGGATGTTCAACCTTCATATGAAACCTTAAATGCTATTATTAGACCCAACAACCCGTACTCGAACTAATATAACCCAGGTTGGATAAATCATCCAAATCTTAATTGGAATAACAATTCTTCTACAAATCAACAATGGGCAAACAACTCAGTGAACCCATTAGGAAATTCATCGAACCAAGGAAATGTTAACTATAGACCTTCTTATCCTCAAGGATTTAACAGTAATACTCAAATTAAGGAGAAGAAGTTATCTATGGAAGAGCTGATATTAAACATGGGTCAACAATTACAGAATCAAGGAAATCAATTACAGATTCAAGGAAATCAATTACAAAATCAAGGAATTGCTATTAAGAATATTGAGAACCAATTAGGGCAATCGCTACTGCACTTAGTAACCAAACAATATGAAATTTTCCGAGTACTGTGTAACCAAATCCTAAAGATCAAGGAAAAGAACAAATCAAGGCGATTCAATTACGAAGTGGAAAAGAATTAAAGACAAGAGTACAAAAAAAATAGAAACTGAAAAAGAAAAAGTGGATACCGAAAAAGAAAAGGATCATGAATACCCAGATTTAGAGTATCCATTTACACCAATGAAAATTACCGTGAAAAAACCTCCACCACCGTTTCCTCAAAGACTGAAGCAACATAAACAGAATAAACAATTTTCAAAGTTTTTGGAAATTCTTAAGAAGTTAACGGTGAATATTCCCTTCTTAGAAGCTTTAGAGAAAATGCCCAATTATGTGAAGTTTATGAAAGATATTCTGAACATGAAGAGAAAGTTCTTAGATAATGAAACTGTTGCACTTAGCGAAGAGTGTTGTGCAATTATTCAGAAAAAGCTTCCTAAAAAATTAAAAGATCCTGGTAGTTTAACCGTGTGCTATCGGTGAAAAATTCTATGGAAGAGCTTTATGTGATTTGGGAGCCAACATTAACCTATGCCTCTATCAATTTTCAAAAGACTAGGATTAGGAGAAGTCTCACCTACTTCTGTAACTCTTCAATTAGCAGACCGATCAGTTACATATCCTAAGGGAGTTATAGAAGATTTGTTAGTAAAAGTTGACAAATTTATCTTTCCAGTGGATTTTATTGTCTTAGATAAGGAGGAAGATAAAGAAATACCTATTATTTTAGGGAGACCATTTTTAGCTACTAGAAAAGCTATGATAGATGTTCAAAAAGGAGAATTAACTATGAGAGTAAATGATCAAGAAGTGACTTTTAACATTGTGAAATCTATTAAATACTCTGTTGTTGAAAGACATAACGAATGTTTTCACATGAAAATTGTTGAACATCTACTGAATGAACATTTTAAAGAACATTTTGAAGATAAAAAGTATTTTGAAGAACAATTTGAAGAAAATGATGAAATTATTCTGGAAAAATTAGAAAATGAAGAGTTAGATTATGTTCAGGAAAGATTTGAAATGTTGGATATTCCAGAAAATCCTGATAAGAATCTATTTCCATCAATTATTAAACCACCTGAACTTGAGTTGAAAACATTACCTAACTACTTGAAGTCTGTATTTTTGGGAGACTCATCTACATTGCCTGTTATTATATCTTCAGAATTAAATGATTTACAAGAACAAAGACTGATAGATATATTGAAAAGATATAAGAGATCTTTTGGTTGGACCTTAGCGAATATTAAAGGAATCAGTCCTTCGATGTGTATGCAAAGAATTATATTAGATGAACACTCTAAACCAAGAGTTGATCTACAAAGGAGGTTAAACCCTATAATGAAAGAAGTAGTAAAAAAGGAAATTTTGAAATGGTGAGACACTGGAATTATATATCCTATTTTAGATAGTGCATGGGTAAGTCCAATTCATTGTGTACCGAAGAAAGGAGGAGTGACTGTTGAAACAAAAGAAAATAATGAGTTGATACCTATCAGACAAGTCAATAGGTAGCACATATGCATTGATTATAGAAAATTAAACACTGCCACCAAGAAAGATCATTTTCCCTTACCATTTCTAGATCAAATAGTAGATAGACTTGCTGGGCACAAATATTTTTGCTTTTTAGATGGATATATCGGTTACCATCAAATTCATATTGCTCTTGAGGATCAAGAAAAGACAATATTTACTAGTCCTTTTGGAACTTTTGCGTTTAGAAGAATGCATTTTGGACTATGTAATGCACCTGCAACATTCCAGAGATGTATGATGTCCATATTTAGTAAGTTAATTGACGATGGGCTGGAAGTATTTATGAATCATTTCTCTGTATTTGGAACATCATTTGGCGCATGCTTAATTTATCTTGAAAAAGTTTTAGAGTTATGCGAAAGAACTAATTTAGTTCTAAATTGGGAGAAATGTCAGTTTATGGTTACAGGAGGAATTGTGTTAAGGCGTAAAATTTCAAAAAATGGTATGGAAACGGACCCTGCAAAAATCCAAGTTATTTCTAAACTAACACCTCCTACTATTGTAAGAGAAGTTAGAAGTTTTCTGGGACATGTTGGTTTTTACAAGCGCTTTATTAAAGATTTCTCAAAAGTTACTAAACCTCTATGCCAACTTTTAGAAAAGGACAAGAAATTTGAGTTTACTGAAAGCTGTTTAAATGCCTTTGAGTTATTAAAAGAAAAATTAATCACGGCCCCTATTATAGTTTCACCTAACTAGGAGAAACCATTTGAACTGATATATGATGCTAGTGATTATGCTATTGGAGCTGTCCTTGGACAAAGGTATGAAAAGATTTTTATGGTGATATACTACGCTAGTAAAACTCTTAATGATGCTCAAATTAACTATACTGTTACTGAAAAATAGCTACTAGCTATCGTATATGCTTTAGATAAATTTCAATCTTATTTAATTGGAGCTAAATGTGTTGTGCACACTGATCACTCAGCTATTAAATATCTGATGCAAAAGAAAGATGTTAAACCAAGGCTGATTAGATGGATATTATTGATGCAAGAATTTGATATTGTAATAATTGATAGAAAGGGAACTGATAATCAAATTGCTGATCATTTGTTAAGATTTCAAAACCATGAATTATCTGATGTTGATAATGAAATTACAGACAGTTTCTCTGATAAACAGCTTTATAATGTTAGTGTGTGGAAAATACCATGGTATGCTGATATTGTTAACTATAATGTAAGTGATATTTTTCCACCTATGCTGATATTACAACAGCAAAAAAAATTTATTCATGATGTGAAAGCATATTTTTGGGATGAGCCTTATTTATATAAACAATGTAAGGATCTGATTATGAGGAGATGTGTACCTTATGAAGAAACTGAACTGATTATTCGAAAATATCATGATTCTGAATTTGGAGGACATTTTGGGAGCGATAAAACTGCTTATAAAATTTTACAAGCTGGATTTTATTGGCCTACTATATTTAGAGATGTTTATAGATATATAAAAACTTGTGATTGATGTCAACGAGTAGGCAGTATATCTAGAAGAAATGAAATACCTCTAAATTTCATATTGGAAGTTGAGATCTTTGATGTTTGGGGATTAGATTTTATGGGACCATTTATTCCTTCATTAGGAAACTTATATATATTAATTACAGTAGACTACATTTCTAAGTGGATTGAAGCAAAAGCTTTACCTCGCTAAAGTGTTTCAAGATTTTTAATGAAAAATATTTTCACTAGATACGGAATGCCTAGGTTGATTATTACTGATGGAGGATCCAATTTTAGGAATAAATATATTCAGAGATTGGCAGAAAAATTTAATTTTATTCATAGAATCTCTACTGCTTATCACCCTCAAACCAGTGGATTAGCTGAAGTTTCTAATAGAGAGATTTAACAAATACTTGAAAAGACTGTTAACCCTAGTAAAATAGATTGGTCCACTAGATTGGATAAAGCATTATGGGCTTACAGGACTACTTATAAAACTCCTATTGGAATGACTCCTTACAGACTGATTTTTGGGAAAGACTTGTCACTTACCAGTAGAATTGGAGCATAAAACATATTGGGAGATTAAAGAATTCAATTATAATTTGAAAGATGCTGGTAAGAAGAGATTGTTACAATTAAATGAATTGGAAGAATTAAGAAATGAATCTTATGACAATGACAAAATTTATAAGGAAAAATTAAAGTTATGGCATGATCAAAAGATTAACCAAAAGAACTTTGAACCAGGACAAGAAGTTTTGCTTTACAATACAAGGTTGAAGTTATTCCCTGGGAAATTGAAGTCTCGTTGGTTAGGGCCATTTACTGTGACTCAAGTTTACACTTGCAAAACTGTTGAAATTGAAGATCAGAAAACAGGAAATAGATTTAAAGTAAATGGACATAGATTAAAACCATATTATGAGGGTAAAAGGCCAAATTTTAAAGAGGTTTTAATGATCAGTCAACCTGAATGAACCCTGAATAGGTTGAGCTGACGACGTTAAACCAAGCGCTTTATGGGAGGCAACCCATATTTATATTTATCTTTATTGTGATTATGGTAGTTTTTATTTGAATTTATCGCTATTTTATAGTAGTATTAAGCTCTACTACTCTTATTTACCCTTCAAATATCTTAAGAATTGGATCCATAAAGAAAAATTGCGATGCATTCGGACTAGAGCAAAACTGTGAAAGTTTTGCCTTGTGCGCCAACGGCACCCTCGACGGCTCCGACGCCGGGTTTTTCCCGAGATTCCAGGCAAAATTTAATACAGAAGCGCGCCGACGGTGCCCTCGATGTTGCCGATGGCAAGACCGGTAAGAGGCGGTTTCTTGTGTCCGATGAGCGGTTTTTTACTGTTTTTGGCCGGAAATAGTCTTTTTAAACTAAAAAATTTGAACTTTAGTTCATATTTTCTCCCCAAAAACAAAGAAAAACACTGTCAATTTCATTCCTATGGCGTCCAATTCCCCTGATAATCCTAGAATGCGAGTTTTCAATCGGTGAAAGTTCATTAGTACAGAAGCCCAGCGAATATTCAATAAGTTACTGATGAAGAAAAGATTAATCAAGGAACGAGGATTCGTGAATCACGGATTGAATAATCCCACAATAGATATGGAAGAAACGATAGTGCAGCGAAGATGGGAAGTGTGTGCTACACTACTGCCACCGTGGTAGTTCCTGTGGTAAAAGAATTTTATGCAAATTTACATGGAATTAACCAAGGAGTTGTTTATGTGCGAGGGAGATGGATTACTTTCACTCCTTCAAGAATCAATGAGTTATATATGATAGAGAATGTTCCTGTCTGCCACTACTCCAATTTCATCCCAACGAGAGACCAGTTGAATGAAATTTACCAATATTTGACGGACGAAACTGATGATTGGGAAATGCGAGAGTATGGGTATGTTAGTTTTTCTTCAACACTTTTGAATCCCGTCTCTAAACACTGGCACTTCTTCATTTCTTCGAAACTGTTACCGATAATGAAGGTTGGTAAGGTTTTTAAAGAAAGTGTCATTTTGAATTACTGCATCCAAAGGGGACTGCTGATCAATATTGGATCTATAATTGTGAACTTAGTCTTAGGTCTGATCGTTCACGGATCAACTTATGGGCTTGGACACCCTTCAACAATTTTCTCATTTTGCAGCCAGTCCCAAGTATCCTATGAAAATTGGGAAAAGGTACTGCTACCTTGGAAACCTTTGGATCCAACTGAAAGATTCCCATCATTTGAAGATGAAAATGACATGGCTATGATAGTTGATCAATCTTCTCAGAATTCTCTGTCAGTACAACACTTAGTCCCTGATATGTCTTTGGTGATCCTGCACCGAATCAAGAAATTGGAAAAGGAGGTACAAAATGTGATGAATGCAATTAATAATATCTCTGATTTCATCGATCATTTAGACTAGAGGATTAAAGAACATTTCGAGCACATTGGACATTTAGAAGATAGCTTGATACAACTGATGAAGAGGATGAAATTAATTGAGGAAGATTCAACTGAAGAATTTCCTTTCCAACCCTTCTACAACCTCTTCATCCATGTGCAATCAATGGGTGATCTCAGAGGAGAAATGAGCACAGAATCTGACGAGTAGTAGATCTCATATGTTGCATTTATGTTTGTGTGTTTA
>NEWO01000183.1:1035238-1052431 GCA_003013225.1 Phalaenopsis aphrodite
AAAATTTAAAGAACTTTAACCATAGGGTCACCTGATTTGATATTAAAACCAAATGACCTAGAAAACTTGAACTCTACTACAGCGAGGAGCTTGGAGCTTACATGGTGGGCAGCCCGGCCATCTTCAACAGCAAGAGGATCTACATTAATACATCCCTTCCTTAGCTTTAAAACAACAAAGCCATAGGAATTCGAGGTTGTTTCCCTAATGCAACATAAATTCTCAAACATATTTTTAGGCCTTGTATAATCATATTGTATAATATAAGCCCTAAATTCGTCTTAGGACTCCGAGGTAGTCGTTTGTCACGACTTAAATCCTCATATCTTCCAGGCAATTTGTGTTGATTGCTTCACACAAATGTAAGCCCTAAATAAATAAAAATTGGCAAGATGAAATACTTAAATATTTCTCCTCCAAAACTAAAACCAAACAATAGGATAGCTTGAGAATTCACCGAAGTTCTCCTTCGGATCCGTGACATCCTCTAGTGTTTCCTCCTTTGGACTCCAAAACAAAATGTTCCAAATTTAAACTAATCCCCTTTACACTTCTTAGTCCGATATCTTTGAAATGCTCTTACCATTTGAACTCCTTGAAGGTAATTTTTCTTGATTTTTATCGAGAGTATTCGTAGGTAACTTCAGTTTTCTATGATGTAATTAACTATAGGGGCTTGCCCTTATAGGAAGCTTTTCCCGAACCCAGCATAATATAAACCCTATTTAATTCCTTATATTAAATAGGGGAACTTGTCAGCCAATACATTGGTTTCGCAGACCAAACGGATGTCATAACTTTCTTTAGTTTATTTGATCAAGCCTCACCCTCAACTATTGTGTTCATCCTTCGGGATAGATACAAGATTTGAGGTAAAGCGCTCTTTCATCTAAACTATAAAAATTATGGGGTCAGTTTGACTTCATCTTTTTCTAAACTAAAATTTCTTAAAAAAATGTCCTTCCGAAGCGGGCAACGGGATTTCAATTCCGATGACCGACAGCTTCTTACGGGCAAACCCCACACCAAAAATAGTGCCGACAGAAGGAAATTTTGAAATGGTTGGACACTGGAATCATATATCCTATTTCAGACAGTGTTTGGGTAAGTTCAATTCATTGTGTTCCTAAGAAAGGAGGAGTGACTGTTGAAACATAAGAGAATCATGAATTAATACCTATCAGACAAGTTACTGGGTGGCGTATTTGCATTGATTATAGAAAACTAAACACTGTCACTAGGAAAGATCACTTCCCTTTATCATTTTTAGACCAAATAGTAGATAGACTTGCTTGGCACAAATATTTTTGTTTCTTAGATGGATATACCGGTTACCATCAAATTCCTATTGCTCTAGAGGATCAAGAAAAGACAACATTTACTAGTCCTTTTGAAACTTTTGCTTTTCAAAGAATGTGTTTTGGATTATGTAATGCACCTGCAACATTCCAGAGATGTATGATGCCTATATTCAGTAAGTTAATTGATGATGGATTGGAAGTATTTATGGATGATTTCTCTGTATTTGGAACATCATTTTACGCATGCTTAAATTATCTTAAAAAAGTTTTGGAGTTATGCGAAAGAACTAATTTAGTTCTAAGTTGGGAGAAATGTCATATTATGGTTGCAGGAGGAATTGTGTTAGGGCATAAAATTTCAGAAAAAATTATGGAAGCAGACCCTAAAAAAATTCAAGTTATATCTAAATTAACAGATTCTACTAATGTAAGAGAGGTTAAAAGTTTTCTTCGACATGTTTGTTTTTAGAGGCGTTTTATTAAAGATTTTAAAAAATCACTAGACCTATATGCCAAATTTTAAAAAAGAATAAGAAATTTGAATTTATTAAACACTGTTTAAATGACTTTGAGTTATTAAAAGAAAAATTAATCACATCCCCTATTATAGTTTCACCAACTGGAAGAAACCATTCGAACTGATGTGTGATGCTAGTGATTATGCTATTGGAGTTGTTTTTGGACAAAGGTATGAAACGATTTTTAAAGTTAGATACTACGCTAGTAAAACTCTTAATGATACTCAAATTAACTATATTGTTACTGAAAAAGAGTTACTGGCCATTGTGTATGCTTTAGACAAATTTATATCTTATTTAATTTGGACTAAATGTGTTGTGCACACTGACCACTCTGCTATTAAACATCTGATGCAAAAGAAGGATGTCAAACCAAGGTTAATTAGATGGATACTTTTGATGCAAGAATTTGATCTTGTGGTTATTGATAGAAAGGGAACTGATAATCAAATTAATGATCATTTGTCGAGATTAGAAAATTATGAATTATCTGACACTGATATTGAAATTATAGACAGTTTCCCTGATTAACAACTTTATAATATTAAAGAGTGGAAAATACCATGGTATGATGATATTGTTAATTATATTGTAAGTGATATTTTGCCACCTATNGATTAACAACTTTATAATATTAAAGAGTGGAAAATACCATGGTATGATGATATTGTTAATTATATTGTAAGTGATATTTTGCCACCTATGCTGACATTGCAACAACAAAGAAAATTCATTCATGATGCGAAAGCATATTTTTGGGACGAACCTAATTTATATAAACAATGTAAGGATCTTATTATGAGAAGATGTTTAACTTATGAAGAAACTGAACTAATCATTCAGAAATGTAATGATTCTGAATTTAGACGGCATTTTGGGCTTGATAAAACTGCTTATTAGTCTTACAAGTTGGATTCTATTGGCCTACTCTCTCTAGACATGTTTACAGATACATAAAAGCTTGTGATCAATGCAAACGAGTAGGCAATATATCTATAAGAAATGAAAAACCTCTGAATTTCATGTTAGAAGTTGAGATCTTTGATGTTTCGGGATTAGATTTCATGGGACCAATTATTCCTTCAACTGGGAACTTATAAATATTAATTTTAGTAGACTACGTTTCAAAGTGGTTTGAAGCACAAGATTTACCTCGTTGTGATGCTAAAAGTGTTTCAATATTTTTAATGAAAAATATTTTCACCAGATATGGAATGTCGAGAATGATTATCACTGATGGAGGATCTCATTTTAAGAATAAATACATTTAGAGATTGGCAGAAAAGTTTAATATTATTCATAGAATCTCTACTTCCTATCACCCTCAAACCAGTGGGTTAGCTGAGGCTTCTAATAGAGAGATTAAACAAGTACTTGAGAAGACTGTAAACCCTAGTAGAGTAGTTGGTCCACCAGACTGGATATCGCATTATGGGCTTACAAGACTGCTTATAAAACTTCTATTGGAATGACTCCTTATAGGATGATTTTTAGAAAGACTTGTCACTTATCAGTAGAATTGGAGCATAAAGCATATTGGGTGATTAATGAATTTAATTATAATTTGAAAGATGCTGGTGAGAAGAGATTGTTACAATTGAATGAATTGAAAGAATTAAGAAATTAATCTTATGATAACGATAGAATTTATAAGGGGAAACTAAAGTTATGGCATGATAGGAAGATTAACCAGAAGAACTTTGAACCAGGATAAGAAGTTTTGCTTTACAATACAAGGCTGAAGTTATTCCCAGGGAAATTGAAGTCTCGTTTGTTAGGACCCTTTACTGTGACTCAAGTTTATACTTACGGAGCTGTTGAAATTAAAGATCAAAAGACTGGGAATAGATTTAAAGTAAATGTACACAGATTAAAACCGTATTTTGAGGGTAAAAGACCAAATTTTAAAGAGGTTTTAATGATCAGTCAACCTGAATAATATCTGAATAGGTCAGACTGATGATGCTAAACCAAGCGCTTTATGGGTGGCAATCCATAGTTATCTTTTTTTTATTACCATTATAGTAGTTTTATTTGAAATTATCGTTAGTTTGTGGTAGTATTGAACTCTACTACTCATATTTACCCTTGAATCATCATAAAAATTTAATCCATAGAAAAAATTGGAACGCATTCAGACCAAAGCAAAACTATGAAATTTTTACCTTGGGTGCCGACGGCGGGTTTTTTCCAAGAGTCCAGACAATTAATTCTAAAGGCTCACCGATGGCGCCATCGACCGCCGATGGCGAGAACGGCGGGATGATGGTTTCTGGAGTTTGAAATGACGATTTTTGGTGGTTTTAGGTGGGAGTCACTCCCTATAAACTTCTAAATTTGGTTCCTAAGTTCGTATTTTTCCAAAAACAAATTGAAACTCCACCAAATTCATCCCTATGGCGTCCAATTCCTCTGAAAACCATAGATTGTGAGTGTTCAACCGGAGAAAGTTCATTAGTTCTGAGGCACAGCGAATCCTCAACAAAGTGCTGACAAAGAGGAGATTAATCAATAAAAGAGGATTCGTAAATCAAGGATTGAATAATCATTCGACAGCAATTGAAGAGATGATTGCACGGCGAAGATGGGAAGTGTTGTGCTACACTACAACCACCGTAGTTGTTCCTGTGGTGAAGGAGTTTAATGTTAATTTGCATGGAATCAACCAGGGAGTTGTCTATGCGTGAGGTAAATGGATAATTTTTACTCCTGCACGGATTAATGAGTTATATATGATCGAGAATGTTCTTGTCTGCCATTATTCCAACTTTGTCCCGACAAGAAACCTAATGAATGAGATCTAGCAATATTTGACGGACGAAACTAAAGACTGTGAAATGAGAGAAAACGAGTATGTTAGTTTTTTTACGACACTTCTAAATCATGTTTCTAAACACTGGCACTTTTTCATATCTGCAAAACTATTACTGACAATGAGGATCGGTAAAGTTACTAAAGAAAGTGCTATTATGAATTATTGTATCCAAATGGGACTGCCGATTGATATTGGATCGATAATTGTGAAGTCTGTTTTGGGCCTGATTGTTCATGGATCAAATTATGGGCTTGGACATCCTTCAATAATTTTCTTACTCTGCAGTCATTTCCAAGTATCTTATGAGAATTGGGAAAAGGTACTTCTACCTTGGAAGCCTTTGGACCTAACTGAGAGGTTCCTAGCCAATGAAGATGAGAATGATATGACTATTATTATGGATCAATCGTCTTAGAATTCACTTCCTATTCAGCCTTTAGTTCCGGACAAGACACCAGTGATCCTACGCAGAATCAAGAAATTGGAGAAAGAGGTACAAAATGTTATTAATGCAATTAATAATATCTCTGATTTTTTCGATCGTCTAGACTGGAGGATGAAAGAGCTTTTTGATCACTCTTGACATATCGAAGGAAGTTTGATACGATTGATGAGAAAGATGGGATTGATAGAAGAGGACTCTACTGAAGAATTCCCATACCGACCCTTCTATAACCTCTTCGTTCATATTCAATCAATGGGTGATCTAAGACGAAAAACAAGCACTGAATCGGAAGAGTAGTAGATTTACCTTGATACCTGTATGTCTATGTGTGTAATTTGATTTGAACTTTGTGTATGCTTTGCTTTCAAATTTTGCTTTCAGATCTCAGTATAGTTGAGATTGAGCATAGGATTTTTGTTTTCAATGTTTAGAGTGTTATGGATTGGATTACGACGCTGAATTGATGTATCAAGGTTAAGAAAATACCAAACTTATGTGTGTCTTATAACATCTATTATAACCCTTGGAATTTATATATAATTATGATGTTTTGTGTTGTGAATGTTTATTTATGTTAGTACATCATTTAATCACTTAAAATTTATGTCTATAATGATTGAACGGATGTCGTCGCGGCTTGAAATTGATCGAAATCGCAAAAATCCGGAAATTGACCCAATTTTGAAAATCTCACCAACGACGCTATCGACGCCGCCGACAGCAGATTTTTCCCGAGACTTAGGTTATCAATTTAATAGAGCTCACTGACGACGCCGAAGACCCCGCCAATGGAGAGATCCCGAAAAAACACTTTTAACCATGATTTTGACTAGTCAACCGCCACTATTCATCATCCCCTTCCTCTAAAATAACAAAAATTTCAATCTAAGACTTGAAGATCTTGGATTTGGGGATGATTTCAAAGCATTTAGACACCGGATTTAATCATCTCTCAGTAAGAGCTTCACTCTAAACTAAAAATATTTGATTTTCACCTTAAATTTCATCCACATTGAGAAGGTCCGAAAAATTTGAGAATGTGGAGAAAATATTTGGAAGAAATTCATGGAATTTATTTTTGAACTCTTGGAGTCACTCTAGGAAGTCATTATTTGAGTATTTGAAGTGTATTTTCGAATTTTTTTATAATTTTGATTAGATTAACATGGCTCCACTACAAAAGAGGTGACTTGACTTTGATGAATCTCGCTTCGTCAATGCGAAGGCTCAATCAAGATTTACTTCAATATTTGAAGGGAAGAAATGTATATAAGATTGAGTTTCTGAGAGTCCAGGAGGAGAAATTGAACGAGTTATTACCGAATGGAGGTGGGCAAACTTCTGTTATACCACCAATAAGGCTGGTGCAAATATTGTGAAAGAATTTTATTCCAATGTGTACTATTCTGAGGATGAAATCATTCGAGTGCGGGGATTTTCTGTTGAATTTAGTGCCGCCTGCATTAACTCCTTTTATGAAGTCCCAGACTTCTATAGCTGTCATTATGAAACCTTCAACACAATGGAAGACCTGCTGAATGATGTCATAAACTTTCTCACTGATGGTAAAGGGACATGGAAGATAAAGTACCGAGGACGGGTAAATTTTTCTTCATCCATGTTGAATGCCACATCTAAAGCTTGGCACTATTTTATTTCATCTACTCTGTTACCTACCTATCACCATAGTGAGGTAACAAGAGATAGAGTTATTCTAAATTTCTGTATTCAGAATAATCAAACTATAAATGTGGGGATAATTACTTTTAAGAATATATTGACCACTGCAAAGAGTGAAACAAGTGGAGGATTGGGACATCCTGACCTCATTTATGCACTTTGTCAATTTTATGAAGTTGAAGCTGGAGATGATGAAGAATGGGGTTACCCTATGAAACCCATTAGCAAAGCTAATTTGAATACATATGAATCCCATGAAAAATAAAGATCTGGGAGTAGGAGTCAAGAACCATCTACTAGTAGAGATATCCCCTCTACTAGTTATGAACTTCCTTCTTCTAGTTCCCCTACCCTAAATAATTTAATGAATGAGTTGACCTTGCAGCGAACGAGTATAGAGCTAATAATTGAAAGAATAGTGGGATTAAAACGTAGACATGATTATGATAGTGAGTACCTACAGAGGCATTCTGACTTTAAGATTGCTTACTATGAAGCTCAGGCCCGGCACTACAGAGGTGAGCCTGATGTTACTTTTCGTGAATGCCCCCGTTATACTCAGTATCAGCCCAATCCACCTGCTGACCAGGGAGATGAAGATATAGCATGGGATTTTGATATATGATAGTAATTGATGTACTTTTATTTTTGTAGTTTGTGAAATAGAGATAGATGTTTGTTTGTTTGTACTTTCATTTTTATTTTTATGTTGCAATTGGATAATTTTTAATTATTGTTATAATTGTTTAGTGTGATAGTTGAAATTTGCATGTGTAGTTATAATAGATGTTGATTAGTACTTTGTCAAATTGTAATGTGATGTGATTTTTATTTTTATTTTAATATCTTTTTAATAGTTTCTTGTTTAGTATTGTGGATGTGTTAGTGCAATATTGTGTTTGTATAATATTTAGTTTTGTACTTATTTCAAAATTTCATTACCCAGCAAATTCTATAATGATTTATATGTATAGAAAGCTCCTAATATTACAGACCAATTAAAGTAAAAATTCTGAGAAGGACTGCAAAATTTCAGAATGATGACAATGCCTATAGTATTGAGGTATGATTTATATTTAGAATTTTTTTTTCCACCTCTATCATTCCATATTGAAAACTTTAAGTTTGGGGGAGAAAAAAAGATTAACTATTAGATGTTCTCAATTTAAATATTTTTAAAAATTATTAATATGATTTTATGTAGTGAATTTCATTCAGAGAACTACATTTTGTAGATATTTAATTTTATGGTAGATTTAAAGGAATATTTTTTTGTAAGGAAAATCAATTTTGTAGATTAAGATATTTAGTATAAAAGAATAAGACTATAGTTAACTATTTAAAGTAAAGGAAACTATGTTTTGAAGTGTTAAGAATCTTGGAAATTCATTTGAGAAGAAAAGATTGGGGCGCAATGATGTAAAAGCTATGAAACACTTATAAGGTAAAGGAATGTTTTAAGTTTCAAATTTAGGGAAAGAAAGGGGATGTTCAAAATTATTAAAGTATATCCAGATATAGTACTCGTCACTTGAAAAAGAAAAAGAAAGGATTGACAACAATCCTTGAAAAGAAAAGAAAAAATATATAGGATTGAAAGCAATCCAAATGAGAAAAAAAAAAGTATAAAAGTGAGGAAAAGCTAGAGAAGATGCCAAATCAAAAATTGGCTTCCCTTGGACCTACCTAAAGGGAAAACCTAAATACATTCTTGAACTTATATTTTTGGATTAGCATCTTTTACTAGTAGTGTTCTCATGAAGTTCCTATCATTTGAATATTCTAAGTGACTCGATATTACAATATATAGTCATTCTTGAAACGAATAGAAAACTAGAACTCTTAAACTTGACGACTAGCTAATCTTGTACCGACAAAGTTAATTTAATTACTTGATTTTTTTCTGAAAATCTCGCTATGATATTTACTTAAATCAAACTTATAGTATTTCTGAATTAAAACTTTACTACAATAGATCATAACTATTATGTAGTACTAAAATTACTTGAGGACAAGTAATAGTTAAGTTTGGGGGATTTTGACCAAAGGAAAATATGTTGAGATTTTTATACCTATTTTACATTAATTTTGATGATATTGCACTTTAAAGAAAGGTATTTTATGTTTTTTTTTTGCAGGTATGTTGAATTATGGTCATTGGAGCAAAAAGATGCAAAAAGGAGCGAATTTGGAGCGAAAAGGACCAAAATATGAAGATTTGAACTAGGGCATCGACGACGAGCCCAACGGTGCCGACGATGGGTTTTTCTCAAGAGTTCAGAATCAAATATTCTAGAAGGACGCTGACGGCACCCTCGAGGATGCCAACGACGAGATCGGCGGTTATCTCAACAAGTGCATTGAATGTGGGCGATTTTTTAGGGGATGCTTAGGTAACTCTTGGGAAAACTCTTCTACAACTTTAAAAGAATTTGGCTAAAAATAAGAGGGGTGAAGAGTTTGTAAAGAGTGTGTAGAGTGTAGAGAGTTTAATTTAGGGTTAGATTGTGAGTAATTCTTTGAGAGATTGTAAGAGTGGAGGGAAAGTGAGATATTTCTTCCTCCTTACCGCTTCGAAGAAGAATTCTGTGTACTGTAAAGAAAGGAAGAGATTGAGAGGAACTTTGAGGAGTTTGTTTGGGGAGGAATTAGAGATAAGTGGTATTTACTTATTGTAGTTTGTATGACTTTGCTTCTATATATAAATTTTGAGTTTGGTTGTATCTTCCCCATCAGTTCTGAGTAGTTTTCTTTGTCTTTCTCCTTGTTTTGAGATTTTGTGAAATGGTGATTTGAATTGGTTGAGTCTTGAGAATGTTAAAGAAGTTGTGATGAACTTTTTTCACTTCGATCTTAATTTACTTTCAATCTAGCCAATTGATTTATTAAAATATGTTGAGTTTTACAACTAAAGTGAAGATTACATCCAAGATTCAGGGAGGCCAAAGTCCTTGAAAGTAGGGTGCAAATAAATAGCGAAATAAAATTATCTGGCATAGAATTTGAGATTTTAGAGTGAAATACTAAAATCCTCAATTCGTCCTATCGTTTGGGTGCTGAAGTGTAGATGTTAGCCCTCAGGAGAGGGGAACGTGGGAGCTCCAAAGTGAGAGCCGGTATCCTCCCAGCCTAGCCGCAGATTCAATAAACAAGCATAGGATTATTTAATGTTCTTCATGCCTGGACCAAAGGGTAAAGAATAGGTAAGCTTTCATTTGGCACAATACAATTTGAACTAATTCACTTTATCCATTCACTTTAATTTCTTAACAAGGAGAAGGATTTTTTCTTATATATTGAACTTCACATTAGAAACTTTATTAGTAAAATAAGTTATTTAAGAGTTATTAAAATTACATATTTATTTCAATTGCCTAATAGTGACAGATAAGCAATTTGAACTATATTATTGTGATTAAGTATTCATGTTCTAAAACCTTAATTCGTAACCTCTAATATTTCTCCCTGTGGGATCGATATCAGGACTCCATTAGAGTACGGTATTACTTGAGCGATGCGTATACTTGCGTTGATAAGTGTGACTTTGCAAACATTGAATATTTTATATACATCTTTATCAAATCTATAACCACTGTCAAGTTTTAGACGTCGTTGTCGGGGAATTAAATCTTCTAGCAATAGTATCAAATTCTTGTATTTTTAAGCATATATAAAGTCATTGTCACCGACCACTCTACATCTCCATTAACATCGGTAGGTTTGTGTTATCCAGAGATTAGTAGATCCTAGAGCATCACTCAACTTGATGAGTCTACGGACACTGGTCTATTTAGACATTGAAGCTCAAGAGCTTACGGTCGATAAAATGATGCTAAGACCATTCAACCAAATGGTAGAAAGAGCCCTTAGATCTATTACACTGTTTATGAAGGTTGGAGAACTAGCAACAACCGCCAAGTTTCATATCATCAACGTAGAGACCTCTTTCAACGCTCTACTAGGTCGACTGTGGATTCATGAACACAACATGGTTCTGTCGTCTCTACACCAGTGCCTTAAGTACTAAAAAGAAGGATAAGAGCATTGCATCAAGGGAGATCTACAACAATTCTCAGTTCATGAAGTTGGTATTCATGAAGATGCTGCCTACTACGCGTCTTCGAAGAAAATTGTTTTCTCTCATGAAGCTACAACAAGCAAAATTAAAGATTCAGAAGAAGTACAATGGCAGAGCCATTCAACTCCGCTTCAGCGATCTTCCACCACTCTTTTGCAACAAGTTGGTGGAGGTTCTTTTAGCTCGTGCACCCGAGGTCAAGGTCAGGGGCGTGGACAGGGAAGGACCAACTCAATTGTTGAACAAATTAGGTCAACCATCAACATTGGTGATGAAGATAGTTCCAAAGATGAAATAATGATGACAAAATAGAAGAAACTTCAATACGAGATATCCTTAGAAGGTGCCGAGAAAAGCGAATATGAGACGATGTATGATCGGATAAACCACTATGTGAATGTTATGACTCTAACTCTGATTCTCCCTTAAAAGGTCGAGATTTTAGAGGTCAAGGAAGTCCGTAGTGTTGGTTTAAAGCCGATCAAATTCTACCATGCTTCTACCTCTACCGATCTTGAAAATCATGTAAATTTGGATAATGATCCTAATGAATTAATGCAATTAACTCTTGGTTACTTTTCACCTTATGTACAAAAGTTAATTCAATAGGGACACTTATCAAAATAAATGCCAAAAGATAAATTATAACTTTTTGAAAATTAATAGAGTGTTAAAAGTTGAACTCCCAACTTAAAAGAGGGTCTCGGATTTGGTACAGTCGGACCAGTCAATGATTCGGAATTTTGTATGATTGTTGCTAGTGAATCAGAAGAGGATTGCCTCGATTATAGGATGACTCTACTGATCAGCTAATAGAAGATGCTCCGCCAGAATTTGAGGAGGAAATCAAGTCAACTGTTAATGAGTTGAAAGAAATCAACCTCGGGTCTGAGAGCAACCTCGACCTAAATTTATAAGTTCTTTACTCAATGATGAAGAATCTCTACAGTTGATCAATTTGTTAACTGAATTCAAAGATTGCTTCGCATGGAGTTATGATGAAATGATAGAACTGTCAGCTAAAGTTGTAGTTCATAAACTCGGAGAAGATAAAAATATAATCTTAGTAAAAACAGCTCCAAGAAGAATGCGCCACTAAATAAAGAAACAAGTCATCGCCGAGGTAAAGAAATTAATAGATGTTAACTTTGTAAAAAAAGAGCAATACCCCACGTGGTTAGCTAACAATTTACCTGTTAAGAAGAAAAATGGGCAAATCTGCTTTTGCATCGACTTCAAAGATTTGAACAAGGCATCTCCAAAAGACAAGTTTCTACTACCAATACTAAAAATGATGGTGGATATCGCTTCAACACATGAAATTTTCTCTTTCATGGACAGAACATCGAGATACAACCAAAACAATATGGCTCCCAAAGATGCAGCACTCACAGCCTTCAGAACACCGATTGGAATTTTCTGCTACACGGTGATGTCGTTCGGCTTAAAGAACGCTAGAGAAACATACCAACGTGCAATGATAAAGATTTTTGACAAACTCTTTCACAACCAAGTGGAATGCTACGTGGATGATTTGGTCATCAAAAATAAACAAAAGATAGACTATTTGTATGATTTGAGGATTGTGTTTGAATGGTTACGACTATACGACCTTAAAATGAATCCCTTAAAGTGCACTTTTAGCGTTACCTCTGGAAGTTTCTAGGATTTATTGTTCATCATCAGAGAATCGAGATCGACCTAGATAAGATTAAAGCTAACTTAGAAATGCCTCCTCCTAAAACCTTCAAACAACTATGTTCTTTCCAGGGAAAGTTGGCATATCTGAGACGCTTTATTTCTAATCTCTCAGGTAAGTGTCAGCCCTTCTCGGCATTAACTAAAAAGGACACCAAATTTGTTTAGGAAGAGAAATGTTAGCTGGTCTTTAAGGACGTTAAACAATATTTAATGACACCTTCTATTTTGGCAGCCCCTATCCCAAGGAAATCGATGATACTTTATACTACGGCCCTAGACGACTCTCTTGGAGCCCTTTTAGCACAAGTCAATGATGAGGGTAAAGAAAATACACTCTACTACTTCAGTCATCATCTAATACCAATGGAAGTAAGGTATCCACCTATTGAGAAGCATTTTCTGGCATTAATTTTTGCTGCCTAGAAGCTTAGACATTACATGCTCTCTCATAAGATTACCCTAATTTCAAAAGTTAACCCATTATAATATTTGATGACCCGAACAACACTCTCCAGATGTCTAGTAAGATGTTCAATGATCTTATTGCAATTTGATATAACTTTTGTTCTCCTTTATGCTATCAAGGGACAGATTCTAGTAGACTTTCTCGCTGCACACCCACTGTCAGCTGGGTCCCCTCTCAATGACGAACTACCAGATGAGCAAATACTACAAATGGAATTCTCCGACACACAACATTGGGAAATATATTTCAAATGTGCTTCATCAGCCAGGAAAGAAAAAGGATCAGGTATAGTAATACCAGGCAAAGCAGGGATCGGTTTGATCTTTATCACGACAGATAAGGGTATGTTAAGATTGTCATACCACCTGAGAGAGCTGTGCACTAACAATGAAGTAGAATATGAAGCTTTAAGCATTGGATTAGAGTTGGCAATCTCAATGGATATAACAAACATTTCCATTTATGGAGACTCTCAGCTCGTCATCTAGCCAGTCACCAGACAAAACAAAATTTTGAAACCACGGCTAGCGAAATACCATCAGTAAGCGATAAAGCTGCTGGAACAGATCCCCAATGTGACTTTCTATCGGATTCCTAGGGGACATAACAACCATGTCAAGCTCTAGAAAAACTTTCTAGGAATTGGTGTGTCCCCGAAAGGATTCCATAGAAATCACAGTACAAGGAAGGCAGGTTTTGCGTTGAATTGACCTCTAAACCGTACATAAGCTCAAAAAAGAAGAAGCGATAAATGCAGCTATTGATATCAACAAAGATTGGCACAAGCTATTGATAGAATATTTGCAAATTGGAAAGCTGTCGGAAGACAAGTATGAGGCACATCACATTACAAAAAGGGTTATGTCATACGCCTTGGTTGGTGATGTCCTCTACAGAAGAACATTTGACCAGATGTGGCTACGAAGCCTAAGAAAAGCCGAAGCACAAAATATTATAAAAAAAGTGCAGGTCAAATTGTGTGGCACTCACCTGTCAGGGCTGAAAATGAAAATGAAAATCAAAAGATTTGGATATTATTAGCCATTGATGATGTCCGACTATATGGATATAGACAACCAGTGTCAGGTGCATGGGGTGGTCTTGCACCAACCTCCAAATGTGCTACACCCAACCGTTACCTCATGGTCATTCGAGTGTTGGGGCATGGACATAATAGGTCTGATAGACCCTCCATCCTCCAAAGGACATAGGTTTAGACTTTTTTCTATAGATTACTTCTCTAAATGGGTAGAGGCAGTGCCGCTACGAGAAGTTACGACACAACTTGTTCTTCAATTCTTCAAAATCCAAGTTGTCTACCATTTTGGAGTACCGCGAAGAATAATTTCCGACAATGGGATAGCTTTTAAAAGCACAAAAATCAACAATTTCGTCAAAAGTCACGAGATAGATTGGAGATACTCTACAATTTACTATCCCAGAGCAAATGGCAATGCTGAAGCCTTCAACAAAACACTTACAGATTTTAAAAAATACATTAGAAGACATGATAAAAACTTCTTCACTGCTAAGGTTGATAAAAACTTCTTTTTGGGAAGCTTGAGATAGATTGGAGATACTTTAATGAATGTCATCAGTCGATGGGAAAAGGAAGGGCTGCCCTCACTGCTAAGGTTGACTACCAAAATGGTGTGTCACTGAAAGGAAAGAACGTGATGGTACGACAGGACCCAATGGAGGGGCCCAGCCGTCTACCATCCTTGATAACTATGCCAACTTAGGGCCTGGTCGCTGTTGATAATGAAATATTGCCTAACGCTCTGCTACAAAGAATACAACATAAAAATGCTAGCTACTGAAAGTAGAGGGCTCTCTTAAGAGAGGAGAAAAGACGTTAGGAAGAGGCAAAAAAATTACTCACCCTATTCCTGAGGGGAACATTTATTATCCAGGCATGATAAAAACTTCTTCAAGCTTGCCTGCCATAGATGATGAATCCATGTTTGTTACAGAGCCAGAAATACCACAAGCTTCATATGTTCTATGCACGGGTTGCCCTACTTGAAATGCTGAAATACCTGTAATATTGTCGGCTATGGGGGCATTCGTGGAATGCCCAGACTGTAATGTCTTGCACCTACAGCACTACAGTACCTTAGAGGAGTATGCCTCTACAGATGATGGATCTCGGGCTGCTGATTACCTGATAGAAGCAGAGCCATATATCCCAATGGATGCAGAGCCATATGTTCCGAGGGGTACAGAGCCATATGTCCCGTCAGACGTTGGATCATACATTCCGTTAGAGCCAGAGTCAGCAGCAGCTTGGGTTCCCACCACTGTTGAAATAAGGGAACTTCCTCGACAGCTGCCAATCATAAGCATGACAGAATATTCAGAATAAGCAATGTGAACAAAAGAAATTTTGAACTCTAAGAAGAAGTACAAGGGAGATTCATTAACATACTAGAAGGATTGGAATTATACATCAGGGTCTTCTCAGAGAGTGATGAACAAAGAATTCTTGACTGCATTTTTGACCCAAGGGACAGAGGTCGAGCAGGCCTGCTTGTGGAGAGGATCTATTCTGAGCTGAGGAAATGGATGCGAGGAAAAGGGAGAATTACTATTCAGTGTGGCTGCTGCTACAACTTTACAAATGACAGACAAGACAATCGACCTGAGATTCTCGGACATGATTCGGTGGATCCACTACCGCCAATGATAAAGTGGATGACTAAAAGAATGGTCAGGTGAAGTATATTGTCCGCTAATTGCATTCTAAATAGTTGCATTATCAACATCTACGAAGAGGGTGATTGCGTTCCTCCACATATAGACCGTCATGACTTCGTGAGACCATTCTGCATGGTCTCATTCATGACTAAAATTAACATCTTATTTAGGAAAGAAATTGACATCATAGACTCTGGTGAATTCAAAGGATCTGTAGAGATTCCCCTACAAGTTGGCTCAGCACTTGTCCTTAAAGGCAATGGAGCGGACGTTGTCAAGCATTGTATTCTAGGAGTACAACACCGTAGGGTGTCTCTGACTTTTCGACGGATGGACGACAGCCAAATATCGCATGGATTTCAGCCAGATCCAAAGCTGGAAGAGCTGCTACCATACAAGCTATGAGAGGGTTGTACCTCTAATTACATGCAAAGGGAACTCTATCCTGGAACATGGCTTAGAAGGTCTGCTCGATCAGGAGCTCGTCACAAAAAGAACAGATGATCCAAGGATTCTTCTCTGTTTTACTACATTACTACAAATATGATATATATTAGAGATACTCGGCCTATGATATGCACTTTGCGTGAGATATTTTGGATGTACTTTGATATAGCTAGCATATTGTACTTTTTGAGGCGTTAGCCTACACTTGATCTGTAACATTTATTGGAGCAGATTAATGAAGTTTCTTCATAAATTTGTCTGTTTGTTCAATTGCCCCAATTGTACGATGGATAAAAGCCACGGACCATGCATTGGTTCAAAATTTCAATGAATAAAGAGAGAAATAACAAAACTTGACAACAATATAAATAATAAAAATAAAATAAAATAACCAACAAACAAAAAACAAAACAAATCTCTTCTAAAAATCAACCAACTAAATTTGAATTTTGAAAACATACGATAAAAAATTAAATGTAATAAAAACAACAAGAAAATAAAATAAATCTATTGATTGGATTCTCTCAATTTTGAAGTTTCTTACTCTTTCCTCGCGCAGCACGACTATCTTTGTCTGCACTAAAACTTGCAAATTTTCATAAATCTTCTTCAACAATGTCAACCTTTTCGCATGACACGTATCATTGGATTTAACACCACCAATTATCATTTTAGAATCAATCTCTAACTTCTGATTCACTCTTTTTGAGATCGGTCCTTAACTCTGACTCTCTCTTTTGTAATTGATCCTTAACTATCAAACCTTATTCTGGAAGCAATCTCTAACTTATGATTCACTCTTTTCGAGATTGTTCCTTAACCTCTGACACTCTCTTTTGTGATTGATCCTTAACTTTCAATCTTTATTCAGGAATCAGTCTCTAACTTTTGATTCACTCTTTTTGAGATCGATCCCTAACTTCCAATTCTCTTTTGAGATTGATCCCTACCTTTCAATTCTCATTTTTGAATCAGTCATTAACTTCTGATTCACTCCTTTTGAGGTTGGTCCTTACCTTCCGACACTCTCTTTTGAGATTGATCC
>NEWO01000183.1:1052906-1063605 GCA_003013225.1 Phalaenopsis aphrodite
CTTAACTTCTGATTCACCCTTTTGAGGTCGGTCCCTACCTTCTGACACTCTCTTTTGAGATTGATCATTAACTTTCAATTCTCATTTTAGAATCAGTCATTAACTTTTGATTCACCCTTTTGAGGTTGGTCCCTACATTCTGACACTCTCTCTTGAGATTGATCCTTAACTTTCAATTCACATTTTGGAATCAGTCCTTAACTTCTGATTCCTCTCTTTTCGAGATCAGTCCCTAACTTTTGATCCTCTCTTTTGTGATTGGTCCTTACCTTTCAATCCTTATCCTGGAATCAGTCCCTAACTTCTGAATCCTCTCTTTTCATCATTGGTCCTTAACTTTTGACCCTCTTCTAAAATTAATACCTAAACAATTCCCACCATGGGGTCAGCACTTACATACTAATTCGTATCTTCTATGAAAACCTGAAATCTAATAACTCCAACCCACTCTCCAGTCCCCAGCAAGAGTTCCTAGTTCTTAATTTTGATCAAATATTTACCTGCTAATTCCCTAAATGAAAACACGTAGCACACTCAATTTCTACACTCCTTTTGTGTCTGTTGACTTAAGAGTCTGTATTGGTTTTGTTGATCTCATTGGTCAATGCTAAAACGTGTCGGGTGCTTGCCCAGCACACCATACCTATTAGGGGTCCATTTGTTGACCTCACTTTTGGTTGAGGTCTAGTTTTCCTCTTCAGTAGCCTAGGCTCTAGCCATAGGTCTTTCCAATTGATTATTCCTAGAAAACTAGAAAAGGAACCCTCACCATTAGAAATTCCAAACTTCTCTTTACTCAACTTGAAGCTCTACATATTGGTCCTAACCTCTAGCACTTAGTAGGTGGGGTCATTATGAGAGAGCTCAAGGAGAGTTCCCATAGGACTGCTTGACCTAAAGGTTGACTTTGGGTGTTGGTCTAGAGCTCAGGCACTCACTACAATCACCTCACTCACCCAAATTTTTTAACTTTGATCCCTTAATCCTTTGGGAGACTTATGTAGATGGTCCCCTAAACCCACTGGCCCTAGTCTAGGGTTTAGCTAAGACCAGTGCATAGAGGATCCAAATGGGGATTCCATTGGTCCATAACTCATTTATGGTGGTTGGCACTCAAATTCTACCAAAAATACTCAACGTGGCATTTTGCCCTAAACTCCCCCAAATTACCTAAGTACATTGAAACCCTAAATTTGGCCAAAATTCCCAAATTTACCCAAAATACCCAAATTTATTCAAAAATCATTTCAAACCTTCTAAAAATACCCAAATTATCCAAAATCACCAAAAATTGCCAAAGAACCAAAATGCCCCTCCTTAGCCCAAAACTCCAAAAATTCCAAAAAACCCCAAAAATTTCCAAAACCTTCCAAATATTTGTAATTTCATTTTTCTCAACTACCACATAACCCAATTTGACCAATTTGACTATTTTTGTCCAAAACCCCCAAATTGACCATAAAAGGCCCAATCTCCCCAAATCCACCTCAAATGTCTATCAAATTGGTCTCAATTTCCCTCAATTTCAATGTTAAAATTAAATTCACCTTCCATGTGACCAATTTAAACCAAATTCAAGCTCAATTGGCCCATGTTTTGAGCTCAATTTTGATCCAAATCCAAAACCCCCAATTTTGGCCACATGACCTAATCTCACCTAATTAAACCCATATCCCACTCAATTTGCCACAATTTATGTTGGAAACTCTTCATAACATTCCTAAACATCAAACTTGACCTTCAATTGGCCTTCGTGAATCCTCAATTTCATTTAATTTCAACCTAAGTCAAAAACCCCAAATTTTGCCCCAAATTGGCTATGCCTCCAAATTTCACCAAATTGATTGCCTTAACCCCAAAATTGGCACCCAATTCATGTTGAAAACTCTTCATCACATTCATATTGACCATTCTCAATAATCAATTTGGACTTAGCCCAAGGCTAGCCCAGTCTAGACCCAAGTATAGCCCAACATGTCCAGATTGACAAAATTTCCAAAATCCTTCAAATAAACCCTCTAATTGAACTCAAAATTCTTTCAATCCTTCACCAAAAATGTTCATTACAATCATCTACATAAAATGAATCAATAAATTGGTCCAATTAACAAGGTTAACTTAGCCCAAAACCAAGTCTTGGTCATTTGCACCCACTTGGACCCATGCACCAAAATTGACCTATACATGTCAAATTGGTCATGTCAAGGCCACCATAGCCAAGTTTTGCACCTTATTGACCATACCAAACCCCATGGAACCACCAAAATGAGGTATGGACCAAAGGATCCCCAAATTAATGGATTTCATTCCATATTTTCTTAAGCTAAGGATATTTTCGCCAAAACTAAATACAAGCTCATTTAATTGTTGTGACATATTCCCGTGGCTCACCTGACCTCCTATCCACCTCCCTTGGCTTAGTCGGCTGGCCTAGTGCTCAAAAAATGTCCAAACTGAGAGCCACCCCCATGGAATCAAACCTAGTTCAAACCTAGAGGCCACCTCATCCAAAATTAAATGTTAGAGCCTCTTTGCCCTCCACCTAAGCAAGCATTTTCACCCCCCAATTGGCCATGACAGCCACCCTTAAACCATTTTTTTATAAAAGCTCACCTCCACGGCCATAGAGTGCGTGCTAAAAATTTCTCAGAGAGACCCCTCCAAATTACTCCTAGAGCTTCTTTAAGACCTCCTCAGTGCAACCAAACCACCACATTGCCCTTAATCCCCTTATCGTAGTTCAATTTTTTAGCTTAAAACCTTGCCAGAGACAGGATAGAGCTCTCCACACCTCTACACTCCATCAATATCAAATTAAACTCACCCACACCATCACACAGTGATAGAAGAAAAAAGCCCCATCAAATCCCCCTCATACAGAGCCCCTAGCATAGCTCTAAACCAACACCCGAAATCGAGCTTGGTAGAATTTATACAAAGGCCTTTCACCACAGAAAGAGGTTTAATCCTTAGTCCCCTTGGACCTCCACGAACGTGTCAAACACCTCTGATCAAAGCTTCCCTTCTTAGAACAAAGTTATTGAACTCCTCTTCCTCCAGAGCCAATTTTCATTCTCTATTTGATTATGCTTAATTTAATTGTTTGATTACCATATGGATGTGTTCGTCACACTTAGACGAGCATTTAAAAACAAACCGCACTTAATTTGGTTAAGAAATGAGTGAGGTCTTAAGATTTTAAAATGGATACTGCTTGGCCTAAGGCATTGGAAGCGATGATGGGGAGTCATCCGATCACACGTTTATCTCATCAACAGATGAGATCTAGCCGGACAGCACCTTCATACATGAACCGCGGACCGAGTCAGTGTTGAGGTGGATGGCGGTGTCGAATGAGAGCGCGTTGCATGGAGTTTTGGAGCCACCATAGGTTGAGATGGTGCCGCATGTTTAATTAGATTAATAGGGTATTTTTTTATTTAAATAAATAGACCTAACTTCAAAAATCCATATCTTAGTGTAGAAAAATCAGAAAAATAAAATAAAAATCCACTCTTGCTTAGTGAACAGAGGAGAACAATGTGAAAATAATTTGAAATTTATTTGATGCATATTTTATTTTTAATTAATTAAATAAAATTTTGAGTCTTTTGATATTCCATGCATGTAGATATTTCACCATGGCTTGAAATTTTGACATGTTGTTGCCTTTGTCTTAGAAAACATTCCCTGATTTTTCCAAGTCAGAGGATATATCTAGACAGATATTCATATTTTTCAAGATTATGTCTATTATTTGCATAAATTAATCATAATAATTAGCATGTTGCTTAGAAAAATCCAAAAAAAATTTTGGAAGGTTTGCTATGACTACAAAACCCTGTGGAAAATATTTCATGGGTTAAGTCATTAAGACTGCACTTAATTTCCACCAACCCTAAAACACAAAAAAAATTAATTTTGAGAAACACAAATATCTGAATGACTTAATTTTTAATCTCCACTATGATTTAAAGTTTAGAGAACTCCTCATAAAAATTTCAAAACATTTGAACCTCATTTAATAACTCAAATTGATCTTTCAAGTTAAATGTCACTTTTTACACTAAAATGGTTTTTAACAAATAAAAAATAACTCAAAAAATTATAAAAATTAGTTTTTGGAGTTCTCTGTGATTAGAGGAATTTTATAAAAATAAATTTGAAGTTAAAATAAAATTTTCATTTTCAAGCCTATTTTAATACTTAACTAATTAAAAAATGATAAAAATCACAAAAATCAAAATATTCATGGAAATGTTCTAAATAGTTTCCTAAGCATTTAAGAACAATTAGAATTTTTTCCTAATTTTCTAAGTGAAGATATTGAATTTTCAAGCTAAAGCAATATTTAAAGGCTAAAAATGGGTTTTCACTAAAATAATTCTACAAACTCAAAGAAAAATCAGAAAAATGTGAAATTTATTTCTCTAAGTTCCTTGATATTAGAGAGATTTAATAAAAATATAAAAATTAATTTTCCACATTTAAAATATTTTATAATTAATAAATACTCCAGAACTTCAAATAATTCTTAAATTTCAAATATAACTCAATAAATCGTTAATTTGACTCATGAGTAAGTCTCTTCTCTGATTAAATAATTCTACAAACTAAATAGTTTTCTTCTCTGATGTCTTAATTGACTCATGAGTAAGGCGAGATTAAAATTCCAATGTTATTTGAAATAAATTTGATAAATTATGAAGTAATAGAGCCTTAGGGACAAAAGTGTAATTTTGGAAATTTGGCCTTAATTAACATTTAGGCATAATTCAAGGAGGGAAAAGGGTAACCTCTAATTTTAACTAACTTATTTGGATAATTGAAACACAAGTGGATTAATTGGCAGAAACCAACCTCACTCTTTCATATTCAAGGGATAAATTTGTAATTCCTTAAATTATTAAAATTTGGAAGTCTAGTCAATTAAATGATCCTAGACTTAGGGACATGACTTTGGAAGTTGATAACTCACTAATTGAATACCCCTACTTGATGTTCAAATGACATTTAAGTGCTTTGAAAATAAATAATCATCATCACTTAAAATTTAATTTCTTTCAAAATAACAAAGACAACTATCTAAACCTTAAGGGCTTAGTAGTGACCTAAGCTAAATCAAATTTGATTAAATGAGGATTAGAAAGGTGAACATAATTAAAATTAAACATCTTTAAAATACTACAAGTCCAAATTAAAAAAATTGGCTTAGTGTTTCAATAACGCTAACTTGCCCCCATTAATGGTCTTCATCCACATAATTCTCATATTAAATGATAAGTGATAATTACCTTACTCTTAAGGATAATTGAAATATCAATTTTCATTGAGCATTAAAGGTATTTACAGGATGGGTTATTAAGCAACATAATAAGTTTAAATGAGCTTGAGATGTTTCACTAGGTAGTGAGAGGGGAGCATGGACCCGCTTCTTCCTCTAGACCTGTTGGATACTTCAAAGGTCTACTAAACTTAATATGTTTTTCTTGATAAAAATTATCCTTAATCAAATAAATAGGGACCCACCAAGATATGACCTAGGATTAGTTAGGTCACAAAAAACTTACTTTTCCGCTTTACAGAAAATGTTCTAACATGCATTTTGAGTTTCATGTGGTGGAACGAGAAGACTCGCCAGGTATACTTTTACAGTTTATAGCATCGGCTTTCGTGTACTTTCGTATTGTACTTTGGATGCTAGCACAAACTTGCATGCTAAACAACGATGTCACACTGCATGAAAATTAAAACTGTTAGAACAGCCACAAAACTACAAGCAAAACTAAAATCAATCAAGATAAAATTCACTGCCACAACATCCAAAATATAAAACAACTAAAAATTTAATCACAAATGTCACACAAAATCATAACTCCAACTAAATTAAGACGTCTCTATTGGATGATCGGGAATCCCTTGGAGGAGGTAACCTAAGGTTGCTAACGAGGCTTCCCACGGTCTAAATGAAATTATGGAACTCATTAAATTGAGTTTAGTAAATTCATTTGGACTAAGTGAATTCAATAGAAAATAATGGTGCCGGAAAGAGGGAATCGTGGGATCCTAACTGGTGTCGCTCTAATCAACTTTAACATCCCCCATAAAATTTAAAGAAGTTCAACCATATGGTCACCTGATTTGACATCATAACTTGACACCCTAGAAAACTTAAACTCATCACGGTAAGGAGCTTAGAGCTAGCATGATGGACAGTATGGCCATCTTCAACAGCAAAATATGTCTTCCCCAGCTAAACCAATTTCCTTCCTTAGAATTAAACAACCAAGCCATATGACTTTGAGGTTGTTTGCTTATGCAACATAAATTCTCACCTTATCTTTAGGCCTATGTACAACTCTGCCCTACAATATAAGCTCTAACTCATCTTAGGATTCTGAGGTTGTCGTTCGTAATGACCTAAATCCTCACATCTTTTAGGTTATTGTGTGATCAGTCCACACAAATGTAAGTCCTGCATTAATAAAATTGGCATGATGAAACACCTAAATATTTCTCCTCAAAACTAAAGCCAAATAATATGATAGAATGGGAAGTCACCGAGGTTTTCCTCTGAATCTATGACATCCCTTAGATCTTCCTCCTTTGGATTCCAAAAATAAAAAAGCTCCAAATTTGAGCAAATCTCATTTCACACATCTTTGTCTGATATCGTTGAAAAGTCATATCCTTATAGAATCCTTGAAGATAATATTTCCCAATTTTTATCGAGAGTTTTCTTAGGTGACTTCGGTTATTTAGGATGTAATTAACTATAGGGGGTTTGCCCTTATAGGAGGCTCATCCGAACCCAGCTTAATATAAACCCTATTTAATCCTTTATATTAAATTGGGGAAATTGTCAGCAAATAAAATGGTTTCGTATACCAAACAAACATCATATATTCGTTAGTTTATTTGATCGAGCCTCATCCTCAAGTCTTATGTTTATCCCTCAGGATAGATACAGGGTTTAAGGTATAGCGCTCTTTCATTTAAACTATGAAATATATGTGGTCAGTTTGATTTTATATTTTTCTAAACTTAAATCTATATGTAAATTAAAATGTCCTTCCAATGAGGGTGACCGATAGCTTCCAACGGTCAACTCCCAAATCAAAATAGCACCGACAAGTCTATACGCATGGAGAATCAAATTAAACTTAGTTTAGGTTAGAGCTCAATACCTTTGTCTGAGAGGAGTGACCTCAATCAGATGGTTGGAGAAGCTTTGGAGGGATCCAAAGAACCTTTAGATGAGATCATGGGTTATGGTCAATTGTCTATATATGTTTTTGACAAAAGCCGATTTCAGGTGTTAGTCAAGAGCTAGGTTAGAGGCTCTTTATGATGGGTCATTTGTGGGGGATCAACTACTCTCACTTTAGGGATGGTGTGTGCACAGTTAATTGGACTTTGGTGGACTATGGAGGCGTGTGGAAATAAGTCCTTATTTGCCCTAAATTTTGAACTCAAAAGTGAGCTCACAAAGGAATCCAGAGGGAAAAACTGGTGAGCTTGAGCTTAGAAGTTCTTGGAGAGCCTTTGGAAACAATTATACAGAGTTTCCCAAAGGAAGTTGGCTAGCTCTTCTTTTTGTCCATGGAGGAAGTGGTTCAAATAGAGGGGGAATGGGTGGTTGGTTGGGCTTCAATCCAGGTGTAATTAGTAGCTTATGTGCAATGCTAAAGAGTGTCAAAGCCAATTGGAGTTAGCCAGCTTGGATGGGTGAGTTTGGGTTTAGATTAGATGAAGGTGGCTCTTCTTTTTTGCTCCACCGTCGACTAGGAGGAGGTGCTCAAGAAGTCAAGTGAGCAAGTGAGAAGTCCCTCAAGGCATTTAATTGGATTAGTGATGGGTTTTGGCAAAGATCTCCTTGGCTTGGTCTGTTTAGGAAATGAATCCCTTAATTTAGGGTACCCTTGGTCCATGCCTCATGTAGGGTGGGCTAGGTGAGTCTAGCCTGGTCACTAGAGTCCACTTGGTGGTTGTAGTGGTCTTAGGTTGACCAATATGGCTAGGTTTGGTTACACTTGGGTCATGCATCAATTTTGGGTTCAAGTGCGGCTAGGTTAGGCTAATCATGACATTGAGCTAAATTGATTGATCAAAATGATGTAGATGGTTGTCATAAAGATTTTAGAAAAGGTTTAGAGTGATTTTGAATTGATTCGGAAGTTCAAATTGAAGGATTTTGGCTCATGGTCAATTTTGGGAGTGTTGGGTTAGACTTGGGTTTGAGTTGGTCTAGAGTTTGGCTAAGGCCCAATTAATGGTTCCATTTGATGTGGGTGATTTTTATGGAGATTTTTGGACATCAATTGGGTGGAAATTTTTGGGTTATGGAGTTCAATTTGGTGGAATTTGGGGACATAGCTAATTTGGGGAAAAATTGGAAGTTTTGGTCCAATTTGATTTTGAGTGAAATTGAGGCTTGAACAAGGCTAATTGAAGGTTCAACATGATGTGGGGAAGTGTTGCAAAGAGTTTATAATGCAAAATTGGGGCAATTGGGTAGGTTTGAGGGTTCAATTGAGTGGGATTTTTGGCTTAGGGTGAAATTGGGGCTTTTTGATCTAGGTTGAAATTGAATCCAAATTTGGGTCAATTAGGTTGGATTTTGTTTCAATCAAGCTTGAACATGATGATTTTGAGTTTAGAATTGAAATTGAGAAAGATTGGGATCAAATTAGTGGACATTGGGGGTGAATTGAGGTAACTGGGCCTTTAAGGGCAATTTGGGGTTTTAGTAAAAATTGGTCAAATTAATCTCAATGGAATTGTTTGAATTGATTTTGGGGACATTTGAAATGATTTTCAATATTTTAGGACAATTTGGGTGACCAAGGGTATTTTGCTAATTTTGATAAAAAGAGGGGGTATTTTGGTAATTTTGAAAATTTTGGGGGTGTTTTGGGTAATTTGGGTGTTTTTAAATGGTTTGAGATGATTTTTAGACAAAATTGGGTATTTTGGGAAATTTTGGGAATTTTGGGGATTTTAAGGGTTTCAAGGGTAGTTTGGTAAATTGGGTAGATTTGGGGGCAAAAGGCTAAGTTGGGTATTTTGGTAAAATTGGGTTGGCAATCACCCTACTTGAGCCATGGACCAATAGAATTCCCTACTTTGGGTCCTCCCTGTACTGGTCTTAGCTAAACCCTAGCTTAGGGTTAGTGGCCTAGGGGACCACCTACATGAGTCTCCCAAAGGGTTAAGGGACCAAAGTTAAGTAGGTTTGGGTTTAGGGTTGTGAGTGGAAGTGAAATGTGAAAGTGTGTGTACGAGGCCAACCAAGACCACACCACCACGGGGTTAACCCTAAGGCCAATTAATCCTATGGGGACTCTCCTTGAGCTCCCCCATATTGACCGCACCTACTAGGTGCTAATGGTTAGGACCAATATGTGGAACTTCAAGTTGAGCAGAGAAGAGTTTAGAATTTCTAATGGTGAGGGTTACTTTTTTAGTCCTCTAGGAATATTCAACAAGAAAAATTCTATGGCTAGACCTTAGGCTACTAAAGAGAAAAGACTATACCTCAACCAAAAATGAGGCCAACAACTCGTAATAATAAAGCTCAAATAAATTACACTACTGCTAAGAAAAAGTTATTGAAAATAGTATAAGCATTTGATAAATTTTGATCTTATTTAATTGAAGTTAAATGTATCTGTCGACACTATTTTTGGAGTGGGGTTTGCCCGTAAGAAGTTGTCGGTCATCAAAATTGAAATCTCGTTGCCCGCTTCAGAAGGACGTTTTTTTAAAAAATTCTAGTTTTGAAAAAGATGAAGTCAAACTAACCCCATAATTTTCATAGTTTAGATGAAAGAGCACTTTACCTCAAATCCTGTATCTATCCCGAAGGATGAACACAAGAGTTGAGGGTGAGGCTTGATCAAATAAACTAAAGAAAGTTATGACATCCGTTTGGTCTGCGAAACCAATGTATTGGCCGACAAGTTCCCCTATTTAATATAAGGAATTAAATAGGGTTTAGGGTTTATATTATGCTGGATTCGGGAAAAGCTTCCTATAAGGGCTAGCCCCTATAGTTAATTACATCATAGATAACTGAAGTTACCTAAGAATACTCTCGATAAAAATCAAGAAAAATTACCTTCAAGGAGTTCAAATGGTAACATTTCAAAGATATCGGACTAAGAAGTGTGAAGGGGATTGGTTCAAATTTGGAACATTTTGTTTTGGAGTCCAAAGGAGGAAACACTAGAGGATGTCACGGATCCGAAGGAGAACTTCTGTGACTTCCCAAGCTACCCTATTATTTGGCTTCAATTTAAGAGAAATCATTTAGATGTTTAATCCTGCAATTTTTTTTATTTATTAGGATTTACATTTGTGTGAAGCAATCAGCACAAAAAACCTTGAAGATGTGAGGATTTAGGTCATGACGAATGACAACCTCGGAATCCTAAGGCGAGTTAGGGCTTAGATTGTACAACAGGATTGTACAAATGCCTAAAATATGTGTTTGATCATTTATGTTGCACTAGGCAAACAACCTTGATATCTTATGGCTTTGTTGTTTAAAGCTAAGGAAGGGATGTATTAGTGTAGATCCTCTTGCTGTTGAAGATGGCCGGGCTGCCCACCATGTAAGCTCCAAGCTCCTCGTTGTAGCAGAGTTCAAGTTTTTTAGGTCATTTGGTTATAATGTCAAATCAGGTGACCCTATGGT
>NEWO01000183.1:1067958-1088694 GCA_003013225.1 Phalaenopsis aphrodite
TTAAAGCTTATAATGAGCAGTAAAAATGGCACCATAGAGTATTGACATGTGGTATAACAAGTACTTTGATTTAACCTTCTCTTTATCCCTTTAAAAATTAAAAAAAAATTTTACCCATGAGATAAATATCAAGCTTAACCATGGGTTGGTGGCTGGTTTTAAACTCAACTCTAGAGTCTAGGATGAGTTAAGGTAAGGCTCATTTGACCATACCAAGCTCAATTGGTTTGGATTTGGCCATAAGTCCAAGAAGGTGCATATGACCAAATCTTATGTTTGGACTAGGTTATCCATGTCAATTGGCCCAATTAAATATGGCATTTGGTGTAAGAGACCATGAGGAACATCTTTCATGAAGGGTGAAAGTCATTTTGAGGTCAATTGGTTAATTAATTTGGTGGATTTTTTATTTTTGACCCATTTTAAGCATGTTGGGCTAAGTTTGGGTCAAACTTGGGCTGGCCAGGGGCTAAGTCCAAATTGATTGTTGTTTTTGGTGTAAAACATCATGATGAACAACTTTCATGAAGGATGAAAGACATTTTGAAATCAACTTGGTAGTGAATTTTGTGGATTTTGATGAAATATGGATTTAGACCTAAATTAAGCATATGGGGTTAATTTGGCCAAATTTGAGCTAGCTTTGGACTAAGCTCAAATTGATTGTTGTGTTTGGTCACAAATGAACTCACAAAGGATTTTCAACAAAAATTGGATGCCAATTTGAGGTTTAGGGCATTCAATTGTTGAGATTTGGGGTGTTAGCCAATATTAGGGCTAATTTGGGGTTTTGGATTTAAACCGAATTGGATGATCAAAAGGTTTTACCAATGCAAATTTATGGTTAAATTTGATGTAAAATATTGCTATGAAGCAAATACAAAATTTCTTTAGGTCGATTGGCATGGTTATAAGTCCAATTGATGTGATTTGGTCATTCAACCAAAATTGGGATCCTAGGGGCAGTTAGGTAACTTGGGGGTGTCTGGGGCAAAAGACCCAAGATGAGCATTTCAAGTAGAATTGGATAGATATCCATTCTAAATGGACCATGGATCAATGAAAACCCCATTTTGGGTCCTTATGTATTGGTCTTAGCCAAGGTATTGTGAGGGTATTGTGAAGGTATGGTGAGGGTATGGTGAGGGTATTGTGAGGGTATTGTATACCTTAGCTCCAAACCAACACCCAGGGTCAATCCTAAGGCCAAGTAGCCCTATAGGAACTCTCCTTGAGTTCCCTCATAATGATCTTACCTACTAAGTGCTAGAGGTTAGGACCAATATGTGGAACTTCAAGTTGAGTAAAGAGAAGAGTTTTGAGTTTCTAATGGTGAGGGTACCTTTTCTAGTTTTCTAAGACTAGTCAGTAGGAAAGTCCTATGGCTAGACCTAGGCTACTAAAGAAGTTTCTAGACCTCAACCAAAAGTGAGGTCAACAGTATCATGCATAATGTTCACTCTACTATAAAGTATCTAATGTTGAATAAGGATGGAAAACTAAGTTTAACTAGATGTGCCCTTCTGATGCAGGAGTTTAATTTTGATGTAGTAAATGAGAATGGTTTGACAATAAAATTGTTGATCATTTATCAAGGTTTTAACAGGAAAATTATGGTGATTTTAATGATGAAATAAAAGAAAATTTTCTTTATTATTTCTGATTGGTATGTTACGTGCTATGTTGATATAGTTAACTATATAGTTGGTAATATTTTACCCTACATATTAACAAGCCACCAGAAGAAGATGTTCATTCATGATGCAAAATTTTACTTCTAGGATGACCCTTATTTATAGAAAAAATGTAAAGATTAAGTTATCCAAAATGTATAACATTTAAAGAAACCTAAGAAATTATTCAAAAATGTCATAAATTTGATTTTGGGGGACATTTTGGGATAGATAGAACTGCATTTAAAATTTTACAATCTATATTTAACTGACCTACTTTTTTTAGGGATGTTGATATTTATATAAAAATATGTGATAGATTTCAGAGAGTAGAAAATATCTCTAAAAGGAATGAAATGCCCCTAAATTTTACCTTGAAAGTTGAAATTTTTTATATATGGGTTAGGATTTTATGGGACCATTTATACCATCTTTCAGAAACTTGTATAATTTAATTGTTGTGTGTTATGTATCTAAATGGATTGAAGCAGTTGTTTTACCTCGTTGTGATGCTCAAAGCATTGGAAAAATTTTTAGGAAAAATATTTTTACCAAATTCGGAATGCCGAGAGTGATCAGTACAGATGGGTGAAGTCATTTTAAGAAAATAAGAATTGAAACATTAACTAAGAAATAAGGAATTAAACATCAAATTGCCACAACATCCTCAAACCGGTGGTCTAGTTGAAGTATTCAATCAATAAATTAAAAGAATATTAGAAAAGACTATAAATCCTTACAGAAAAGATTAGTTTGCTAGACTTGATTAAGCATTATGGGTCTATAGTACTGCTTATAAAAAAACCTATAAGAATGTTACCATATATTTGGAAAGGTTTGTCACTTGCCAGTTGAATTGTAACAACAATTTTATTAGGATGTTAAGGAATTTAATTATAATTTGAAAGCTGGTGAGAAATGATTATTGCAATTAAATGAGCTCATGGAAATTAGAAATGAATCTTATAAGAATGTAAAAATTTATAAGGAAAAGATGAAGATTTTGCATGATCAAAAGATTTTAAGAAAAAATTTTGAGCTTGGACAAGAAGTTTTACTTTATAGTACAAAAATGAAACTATTTCCTAAAAAACTTAAGTCTAGGTGGTCAGGGCCATTTATTGTAATAAAAGTCCATCTATACGGTTCTATGGATATTAATGATCCAAAAACTGAAAGAACATTTAAATTAAACAGACACAAATTGAAATATTACATATGTTGAAATAAACCTCTATATGAAGAAGTCCTGATGTTGGGTCAACCAAAGTTAAACATTGGATACGTCGGGCTAACGATATTAAACCAAGCACTTTATGGGAGGTAACCCATAGTTATCTGTGTGGATTGTTTTATTATTATTATTATTATTTTATTAAACGAATTAAGTTTTAATGGGACATACAATAAGTAAGGAGGCATAAAACACTAATTTAATGATCTAGATGAAGTTGCGATTAGATAATAGCATGCAAGGTGAAGTAGTGCTTAACTGGGCATTGGTGCCCTGGTGCAAAAAACTGGCACCTAAGCATCGGTGTGCAGTGAGACCGACTCCTAAGCACCAAAATCTAAAGCCAAGGCACCGCAGTTTGAAAAACATGGATAAACCACCTCTTGGCAGTTTGAACCCACTTCATCCCTTTAAAACCTCTGTAAACCTATCTAATGATCTTAAGGCTTCGATATCTATGCATGAGAGACCATTTGGGAGGAGGAAGGGAGAGCAAGATCAACTTTTCCCTGTGATTATGGAGAACAAGAGCAATTCAGTGTTTGATATAATAAATCCATCAAGAAAAACACCCAGACTTACTTTAATGGATTTCTTTTGCTCAGCCTCAAAAGGAATTATAGAAAAGATCAAGAAGATAAAGGAGAATATAGTGATTATCCATGCTAAGTTCAACGACATTTCTCATCATTTCAACTAGCAAATGAAACTTGATCATATGACATGTTTTTAGGAGGCACGAGTAATGATGTATCAGAAGAACAACTTGATCAAAGAAAAGTCTACTGAAGAATTTCCTCACTGCCCATTTTATAACATGTTTATGCATGACCATTCGATAAGTTAGAAGGTGGAGGAGAATAGTGTTAATGATTATTAGTTCTAGGTTATTTGTGTTGGAAAACGTGATATTCAATTTTGTTTGAGAAGCTAAACTTTGATCTGTAGGTGTCATTATGTCTTCATATTGTAAGTGTATGTGTTTGTATTTGTTTATCTATTTTTGTTGGATTGATTTTTAGTTGGTATGTATTAAACTTATGTTTATGTTAGTGAGTACATTTTAAGTTTAAGAGTTTGATATATGATGTTAGTGTGCTTGGATCATTTGGATTGTTTGTATTTAGGAGGTACTTGTGCAAATTGAAAGTCAAAAGACGATTGGAAGATGATTAATTTTTAAAATGATGTGGAATAGAGTAAATTAGGGTCCGGAGGACTTAGGTTTATTGTGCTTATATTCTAAAAAAAATAAAAAATTACAAAATTCAGCACTAGCGTCTAGGTCCCAGAACTTGGCGCCTAAGCGCCAATTACCTAAGATGTATGGCACATAAATGCCAAAGCCAGCACCTAGGTGTCAATACACCTAAAATATATAGTGTTTTTATACACATTTTATGCTTATTTTTGAGATATTAAACTTTAATGAAACATATTTGTGTGTTTCTCTTTCAGGTATAATGAAATGGATGAAAAATGCTAAAAGGAGTGAAAAAGGGTCAAATTTGGAGCAAAAATGATGAAGGCGAAAAATTGAATTGGGTCACTTAAGCGCCCAGGACTGACGCCTAAGTGTCAGAGGCTCACGCCTCAGCGTCAGCTACCCTGCTCTTAAGTGCCAGAAGTATTTATTTGATGATTCATTAAATTTAGACGAATTTTTTAAGAGTTGTTTGAATCAACCCTTGGTAAAAATGTGGGAAATAGCCCATGGACACAAAAATTCATTCAATTGGCCTTTGAAAGGAGGAACTTCTAGAAGATTCATTAAATGGAGACACATTTTGAAGAGACACCAAGTCACCTTTTGGATTTTTATTAAAGAAGCCTTTGATCATCAAAAGAAGAAGCCAGCCATCAGCCATTAGAGCCATCATTTATCCAAGTTACCGCCGCCGCCGTCGTCGCTGCCAGCAACTTTTTTTTTATTTTCAGTTTTAATTTTATATTGTGAGTGAAGGAAGAGAATTCAAAGGAACTTCAAGACATTTGGTGGAGAGGAATTGAGATAATTATTTATCTTTGTGACCACACTTCGTTTTAATTTAAATTTCTTTTTTGTGAGCAAGATTTATACTTTTAAATTCATGCGTGGTTGTGTTTTCTCATTGAATTCTCATAGTTTTTCTTATATTTTCCTTAAAATGATAAGTAATTAAGTATTCAAAGGAAGTTATGTGAGTATTAGACTTTCATGTTGGAAGAAGTTGTGATGATTTGAAACCTAGCGCTTCATTTACTTCATGATTTGTCCAATTAAGATGTTAATGTCTGTTGTGATAACTTGTAAGATCCGAGATGGTATTATCTCAGGAAAAAAATGGTTAGAATCACATATTGATTTCATGGATGAGAATGTAGTTCATGGGGTTGAGTGTAAATAAATAATGAAATAAAATTTTCAAGGCTGTAGAATTAGTGGACTTTAGAGTGACAAGTTAAAGCCCCTAATTTGATTTTAGTTTTAAGTTTTGATGAAATATGTTAGCCCCTTGGTGGAGGGAGAAGAGGGAACTCTAGAGTGAGAGCTAGTATCTTCCCTACCTAACTAGTCTTTAAGACTATTCAAGCTATAGATTATTTAATGTTCTTTATAGCATCTCTAGTAAGGGTGAGAATATTATTGCTCCTATTTCGCACAACACATTCAGCATACTTCCATAATAGGATTTCTATACTTATTATTGATTCATGATAAGGAAAAAGATTTTTTAATTATATTGCCTCCATCTTACAAATATTTAGTTAAGTTAATTAGTTGCTTATTTTATTTTTATAAATCCAAAAATTAAAAAAGAATCAAATTTTCATTCCTATTATAGCATCTCAAGTTTAACTAAGAATATTTTGCTAAGTTGATTTTTGTTATCTAAACTTTCTAGTTTTTTAAAGTGCATATTGTCAGTTTTCTCTATGGGTTTGATATTTGGGGCATAATAAAAAAATCATATATTACTTGATAATGATATGTATAGCTGCGTAGTATCCCACATTTAAATATTATAATTGTATTCTTCTTTGCTTCATGGTAGAAAATTTACCTAACTTTTGCTTAAGATCAAGTATTTGTCTTTGTAGCAAAATAGGACTCATTTTTAAAGAAATTAAGCATATAATCACATACATCGCAATAAACATCTACATAGAAAGTCGGGATCAAGTTTTTGACACTGTTGCTTGGGAAAATTACAAAATTTTCAAAAAGTTTTTAAAAAACAAAATTTCTATTTTTACAAAAGACTTATTTAAAATTTAAGATTTATTATACAAACATTGTAGTATTGTTTTTATATAAAGTTCTTGTTTGTGTGTTTTTATTTTTACTGTTATAGTTATTTTTATTTTATGTATTTATAGTAATGTATGCGTAGTTCGGGTTCCATAGACTTATGTCTTACGATTCTGAATTAGAAAGATTATTAGAAAAATTAAATAATTAAAAATTACCGAAAATTTTCAAGAAATGGCAAATCAAATTTGGAGTGAAAAAGGGTCAAATTTGGAGCAAGAATGATGATGGTGCAAAATTGAACTGGGGTGCCTAAGCACTTAGGGTCAACGCATATTCACTAGAGGCTCGCGCCTAAGCGTCACGTACCCCGAGCTTAAGCGCTAGAAGTAGTTATTCAATAATTCAATTAATTTAGACAAATTTTTGAAGAGGTGTTTGAAGAAACCTTTATTTAAAACATGGGAAATAGCCCATGGACACGAAAATTCATTCAATTGGCTTTTGAATGGAGGAACTTCTAGAAGATTCATTGAATGGAGACACATTTTGAAGAGACACCAAGACATCTTTTAGATTTTTATTAAAGAAGACTTTGATTATCAAGAGAAGAGGCTAACCATCAGCCATTAGAGCCATCATTTATCCAAATTGTCACTGCCGCCCATAACCGCAGCCGCAGTCGGCCACTTTCTTTTTATTTTGAGTGTTTGTTTTGTATTGTGAGTGAAGGAAGAAAATTCAAAGGAACTTCAAGACATTTGGTGGAGAGGAATTGAGATAATCGTTCATCTTTGTGACCACACTTAGTTTTAATTTAGATTTCTTGTTTGTGAGCATGATTTCTACTTTTAAACTCATGTGTGGTTGTGTTTTCTCCATGGATTATAGGTATTTTTCTTTAGACTTCAATGTTTTAAGAAGTTGTGATGATTTGAAACCTTGCACTTCATTTACTTCTTGATTTGGCCAATTAAGATGTTAATACCTATTGTGAGAATATGTAATATCCGAGATGGTATTGTCTCAATCAACAAATAGTTTGAATCACATATTAATTTCATAGATGAGAACATAGTTCATGGGGTTAAGTGCAAGTAAATAGGGAAATAAACTTTTCAATGGTGTAGAATTAGTGGACATTAGAGTGACAGACTAAAGCCCCCAATTTAATTTATAGTTTTAGGTTTTGATACGAGATGTTAGCCCCCAGGTGGAGGGAGAAGATGGACCTCTAGAGTGAGAGCTAGTATCTTCCCTACCTAACCGGTCTTCATAACTATTCAAACTATAGATTAGTCAATGTTCTTTATAGCATCTCTAATAAAAGTAAAGGATATGATTGCCCCTATTTAGCACAACACATTTAGTGTACTTTCACAATAGAATTTCTATACTTATTATTGATTCGTGATAAGGAAAAATATATTTTACATATATTGCCTCCATCTTACAAATATTTAGTTAAGTTAATTAGTTGCTTAATTTATTTTCATAAATCTAAAAATTACAAAAAAAATCAAATTTTCATTCCTATTATAGCATCTTAAATTTAAGTAAGAATATTTTGCTAATTATATTTTTTTCATCTATCTTTCTAGTTTTCTAAAGTTCATATTGCCAAATTTCTCTGTGGGTTTGATAATTGGGGCTATAATCAAAAAATCCTATATTACTTGACAACGATACATATACTTGTATAGTATCACATATTTAAATGTTATAAATGTATTCTTCTTTCCTTCATAGTGGAAAATTTACCTAGATTTGGCTTGGGATCAAGTTTTTAGCTTTGCTGCAAAATAGAAAGTATTATTAAAGAATTTAAGCATACAATTGCGTACATCGCAATAAACATTTATATAGAAAGTCGGGATCAGTGTCGAACCACCTAAACCGCAGGTTCAGCCCATCAAATCACAAAACTACCCGATTTGGTGCCATGTTTGAGCTTGAACTTCATCTTCTTCCCATTCAAACTTTAGCACCTCCTTAGGGCTTTCCTAGCTTGCAAGTCTTGGTGATTTAAGGTCTGGAACTTTGGGTTTCCTCTTCTTTAGGTAAGATCTACACTTTGCTTAAGAAATTTTCTCATTTCACCATGGATATCTTCTACATTATATAAACTCTGAAAATATTTAAAAATATGGAGAAATTAGAAAAAATCCATGATGGAAGAGTTTGCTTGCTTGAAAATTGCTTGTTGGAGCCTTTAGGACTTATATTTAGAATTTATTTGGATTTTTTTTAGATTTTGATATGGCTCCAGAAACAAAAAGGGGAAAGGTGAAGGAGCTCTTCGATAATCAGAAATTTATTAATTTAAAAGCACAAGATTGATACAACGAGTTTCTCTTATCGAAGAAGTTAATAGTTGAATGAAGTTTTTCTAGTCCTAGGGGATCTGTGGAGAATCTGATTGTTGCTCATCGCTGGAAAGTTTTTGCTACTTCACTGTTGTAGCTGTTATTTTTTTAGTTTGAGAATTTTATGTGAATCTTCTTGTGGCACTTGAAAATGAAGTGTTTGTTCGGGAGAGGGCAGTTGAGTTTACTCCTAAGAGAATCAATGCATTATACTAGTTGCCTCCTATTCAGGATTGCTACCATTCTAAATTCAATCCTACTGAATTAGAGCTTGATGAGATTATTGGATTTCTTATGGATGGGAGTGGAGTTTAAAAACTTAGGAACGAACATAAGGTAAATTTTGGCTCTTCAATGCTTAATGTCCCATCTAAAGCCTGACACTATTTTATCTCTGCTTGACTTCTTTCTACAAATCATATATGTTAATTGACTAGGGAGAGATCCATTCTAAACTATTGCATTCAAAAAATGAAACCTATTGATGTTGGCTCTCTCATTTACAAGTCTATTTTCATATCAGCCTGTGCTAGTAGTACAGCAGGTTTGGGCTACCCTTCTCTTATCTTTACTATTTAAAAGAAATCTAGGGTTAAATTTTATACTTGGGATAAGCTACTACAATTATTAAAGTCTATCGATAAGGCTAATTTGGACTTATATGGAAGATCTCGAGCTAAAGCTTTTGATATTCCATCTACTTCAGCTTCGAGGTCTTCCACTTCCAGTACTTCGACTCATCCTCCTTTCTGTATGGACATTGTACTTGAGCAAACGTAGATAAAACAAGGTGGTATTTTGTACAATGTTGGCTGCAAAAAATGAAGAATGTTGGGAACATTTGGAACATTATCTGAAAAATAAAAGTGATTATGAAGCAAGTTTCAATACTTCCCTAGTGAGCTTTATGAGAGGAGATCATAACATAGAGTTCCTTGCTTATCCTCATTATCAGATGTTTGAAAGCGACAAGGCTATGGATAAGGATGAAGATGATGAGGAGTAGTTATTCTGAGTTTGGTTGTATTTACTTTCACTAGTTATTGCTGACTTAGTTATTTGATTGTACTGGATATTGTGATATTTATGTTTACTGGTGATGTGGATTCTGGACTTTTAGTTTTCACTGCACCTCTGTTTACATTTTGCACCTTTTCATATATATATATATATATATATATATATATATATATATATATATATATATATATATATATATATATATATTGCTTTTGTATGAGAATAATTCTTTACTTTGTACTTTCCATGCTAAACATGTTTACTTACTACTACACACTTGTTTTTACTACTTTTACATGTATTATTTTCATGTTTACAACCTATTGATAGATGATAAATATGTTAAAATTTTTCTCTCTTTATACTTATTTTGTACTATAATGTCTTAAATTATTTAAAAATTCAAGTTTCGGGGAGGGGAAGCTTTTTAAAAAAAAATTATTAGATTTAATTTTTTCCTAGATTAACTTTGGCTCATTGCAAAAAAAAATGATCTTAATTTTATAAAACTAAATGAAAATATGACACTAAAAAGGATGCAATGGAGAAAAAGGATTCATGTATCCGACCCCAAGTAGTGGGATTAAAGCTTTGTTGTTGTTGTTGTTGTTTTTGTTGTTGTTGTCCTCAATAAACTTTATTTATAAATTATTTTAACATAACTTGTGGTATGTGGTGTTATCTGTAGAGAATTATATTTTTTAATTCTATGAATGCTATAGTAAACTTAAGTATAAAATTGTAGTGATTAAGAGTAGTATTAAAGTTAAGATATTTGGTATAAAAGTAAACTAATATGTTTTTACTATTCAGAGTAGGAAAATTTGTAATTTTGAAACACTAAGGATTTTAGATTTACACTTTAAAAAGAATTAAAGACTCTGTGAAAAATCATTCTTATACTAATACACACTATCAAGTAAAGAAAAGTGAAAAGTTTTTAACTTTAAAAAAAGTATACTGAAGTTTAAAAACATTAAAGGTTATGTAGCTATAGTACTGACACAAAAAAAAAATAAAAGAAGAATTAAAAATAATCCTGAAATAAAAAGAAAAAAATATCAATGAAAAGGAAAAGTTAAAAGAAAAATATGTAAGGAGATGCCTAAGTAAAAATTGGCTTCACTTGAATTAACATAAAGAAAAAATTTTATTTACATTTCTATGCTTATTCTTTCTTTTAAATGTATTAGTCAAATCTTTACTGGTAGAGTTCTCATATTATTCTATCTTTTAAATTTTTTCTAAGATTCCTAAGTCTGAAAAATTACAATTATTTTTGAAATGAATAGAAAAACAAAATTCTTAACTTAAGTACTAGATACTCTTATACCTCATATCTAACCTGAGTTATTACAATTTTTTTCTAAAGTTTCACCATTACATTAATGTGGAAAAAGTATAGTAATCTATAATGAAACCCACTACCATAAGTTAAATCAATTATTTTACAAAATAAATGAGTTACTTGAGGATAAGTACGTTTACGTTTGGGGGAATTAACACACCTTAAAATGTTTTATTTTTATATATACATTTTATGATCATTTTTAAGGATGTTGAGCTTTAATGAAAGATATTTTGTGTGTTTTTGATTTCAGGTACAAGAGATGGAGTTTAAGAGAAAAAAAAGTAACAACGGAGCAAAATGGGATCAAATAGAGCAAAGGAGCAAAAATTTATCTGACGCATAGGCGTCTGGTAGTTAAAATGGGATTTTAGAAGGTTGGTGTCTAGGTGCCAGAAATAGAACTTGAAGTGACTCTTGGTGATTTTAAGAGCTTTATTTAAAGAAAGCATTGGTTGATCGAAAGAGGGCTTGAAGAAAGGGAGAGCAGTAGTAGGATTGAGTGTGATTTTAGCGTGAGGGTTTGTGTGAGAGGGTGTTGGTGAGATGATTTCCAGTGTGTGTTTCGGTGTGTTTATTGTAGTAAGAAGTCATCAAAGGAAATTCAAAGGATTTGCTTGGAGAGAAGTTTGAGATAAGTACTTTGTATTTTTTTTTTAAATTTTATTTTACTGTGCAAACTTGGATTTTAATATAAATCATGTTTTGTTGTGTTATTCCCATGAAGTGTGAGTAGTTTACTTTCTCTTTCTCTTTACAATAAAAATAATCATGTAGGATTAGAATTGTTTAAGATTTATCTTATTTCATACTTTTGATGAGTCATTAAATAGTACTTAATTTACATCTTCAATCTGGCCAATTGGAATATTAAATTTTTTTGTGAATCCATAGTGACCAAGAAGGGTTATGTGTTCCTCAACTAATAAAATTCAAATTAATCTAGTGGATGAAAAGGTAGCCCATTGGCTGGTGCAAATAGATAGGGAGAAAAGTTTTGATGGGCAGATATTGGTGAATCTAGGGAGACAAGCTAGAACTATAACCAATTTTATCTAGAGATTGGAACTTATGGATAGGTTATTCTATAATAATGGTAGTGGTGGGTAATCTGAAGGTGACAGGTTAGAACCTACCCAGCATAACCAAGGATTTAGGAACTTAATTTTAGGTTAACCAATGTTCTTTATGCACTCAGAAGATGGTAAAGAATAGGATTGCTCCTATTTGACACAAAAAACTACATTTAAACCTTTAGACAATTGCTTCCTACACTGATTGTGATTTATTTGCAAGGGAAAGAACTTTTACACAATTTGTACTTTTTCACGTAAAACTAGTTTAGAATTACTACATCTTTTTAAGCTTCGAAATATAATTGCTAGGAATTTAGTAACTTCTTTTTTTCTTACTTATAAATTTGCTACCATATTTTCTAGATAGTTGTCTATAGTTAAAGTAAAGTTTTTATAAGTCCATAAAAAGAACTTCACCTTCCTGATGGGATCAATACTGGAGTTTTAAAAGAAAATTCTATATAACTTGAAATGATATGTATACTTGCACAGCACCCCAAGTGTATAAACTATTAATCAAATTCTAAATTCTATAAAATCTCCATTATGCACACTAGACGCTAAAATAAATTAGGTCAAGTTTTTTGCCATATTTTTTGAAACTTAATTACTACGTAATTGTGGGTCGAGTCAATCACCTTATTCTTTACGTTCAATTGGTTATCCTGGGCCAATCACCCATCTTTTGGGTCTTATTTATTACTCTGGATTGATCCACCTACCTCTTCGGTCTGACCGGCCACCACGATCTGGTTGACTGACCACTTGTATGCTTGTATGCTTTTGTATCATACTGCATGTGTGCATGCTTGAATGGTATTTGGTCATTATTAGGGCAAGGTGTAATTCTACTCAGTAGTGTCATATACCTCAAGCGATCGAACAAAGCATTTCTGGTGTCGTATGTCTTTCAAGGTCATCATAAAATTTCTAAGTTGAACTTTGGTGTCTGCTTAAACACTCATTCTTCTGAGTCACTAACTCCTCGACAGACCATCTGTAGGGGCCGCTGCATCCACGACATGCTCATCCCTGGGTCACTACCTCGTCGGCCTTCACGGCATGCCCATCCCCAAGTCACCGCCTCCTCGGCATACTCATCGGTCATGCCACTATCTTCATGGCATGCTCATCTCTGGGTCACTACCTGTGGCATACCAAGCTATCGGGTCGCTACCTTCACAATATGCCTTTCTCCAGGTCACTGCCTAATGCAGTACCCATATGTTCGACCACTACCTTTACTGCATGCCCATCCCTCGGGTCGTTTCCTCCTCAGCATACTCATCTGTCGAGTCGCTGCCCACACAGCATGCCTACCCTTACGAGTCCTTGCCCTCACGGCTTACCCATTCTTTCGAATCACTACCCTCACGACATACCCAACCATTTGGGTCGTTGCCTCAGCAGTACACCCACATTTTTTAGTCACTTCCTTCACGACACACTGACCTTCACCACATTAGTGCACTTCCTCTTTATTTATTATATATATTGCATCTTTGAATGTGCGCTTAGTGAGTGTCTCTTGGGTAAGGTGTGAATCCTCTTCATAAGTATCTTTTTACTTGATGCAAACTGACTTATAGTTTATGTTTACTAGTCATATGGCACTTTTGTACAGGGAGTCATGTCTCTATTTTTAACGTGCCTAAAATATGTTGCTTTTATTTGTACATTTAATACCTATTTTTTATGATATTATGCTTTAATAAAATGTATTTTTGAAGTTTTTTGTTGTAGGTATACTAAATGGAGTAAATGGAGCAAATGAAGCGAAAATGAAGCAAATTGGAGTCAAATGAAGCAAAAATGCCAAAGTTGATTTGGTGCCTAGGCACCAGAATCTAGCGCCTAGGCTCCAGACAACAAAGACGATGGTGCCTAGGTGTCAGAATCTGACGCCTAGGCACCAGCGACGATTATCTTAAAGATCCATTGAATTTCGATGAATTTTGAAAAAGTGTTTGAAGAGACTCTTGGGGATTTTGAGAGATCTATTTAAAGAGACTTTTGTAGGTTCAAAAAAGAGACTTTTGGGAGAAAGAAAAAGGAGTCTATTGTAGAGAGGTAGATTCTTCCTAGAGAGGAGAAATTCTTGAAGGCTTGCTGCAAATTTAGAAGAGAAGAAGAGAAGTAAGAGATATCTTCATCACTACAGATTCCAAGTAAGTTTAGAGTGAATTATAAGGAGAGAGTGATTCAAAGGAACTTGAAGAATTTTTTGGGAAAGAGTTTTAGATAAGTTGTGTACTTCGTTTATTTTACTTTGCTTTATCTTGGAAACTTTTATTGATCTATAAATTCATGTGTTGTTGTTTCTTCCCCATGAGATCTAGATTGTTTCCTTTGTTTTTCTCCCTATAATGAGGAATAATTATATGTAGGAATGTATTTTAGTAGAAATGCTTTTAAAATTCCATAAATTGTGATGATTCAAACTCTATGCTTCATTTACTTATCAATTTGGTTAATTAATTTGTTAAAACTGATTGTAAAATGTTGAGACATATTGTTATGGGCTATGCTACAACATAATAAGAATCAAATTTAGTCTCATGGATGAGAATGTAGTCCATGAGGTAAAGTACAAATAAATAAAGAAATAAGTTTTGATGGGCGTAGAATTGGAGATTTTAGGGTCACAAACTAAAGTTTCCAATTTGGTTCAGATATGTGGAAACTAAAGCAAAGAGTTAGCCCTCATGGGAAGGGAAGTGAGAAATTTATAGTGTGAGCTAGTATCTTCCCGACATAACCACGGGTTTAAGGACCAAACTCTAGATAAGACAATGTTCTTTATACACTTGACCGAGGGTAAAGAATATAATTGCTCCTATTTGGCACAATACCTTAGTTATATTTTAAAATTATTTTCCCACACTAACTATAAACTCATTACAAGGGGAATGATGCTTTATACAAATTTGAACTCCTCATACATTATCAGTTTAGAGTATAGGTAACTTTGCATTTTATAATTCTTTTAATAAATTATCTTGCATTTACATTTTGCATTTTCATAGCATACTTAGTATTCCTTTAATTCTATAGGATTAGATATTTCTCAAAAACTTACTATCATTTCATATATAAGTTTTCTACAATTCAAGGTAAGTTTTATTAAAGTTAATTTTATAAGTGTTTTGTAGTTTCCTTGTCGGATCGATAATGGGGTTTTTAAATAAAATCTAATATTACTTTAAACGATACGTATACTTGCGTAGAACCCCTAGTTTGTAAATATTTTTTATCATCTTTATGAAATATTTAATTTTTCACACTAGCCGGTAAATATAAATTGGGTCAAAGTTTTTTTTTGTATCTTTAAAATTAAATAATTGTGTAACTGCGGGTCGGGCCAAGTTTATGGCGTCATTGTCGAGGAAGACATAGCTACGAAAACTTTTTGACTTGGTAAAATCTTAATTTTCAATTATAGAAATATTATATTGTTGTTTTTATATATGTACTTGTATTAAAATATATATATATAAGATATATTTACTGTTCAGTTAGTGTGTTTTGCTTACTTTAATATTTATCGTTAAAAAGTGTATGTGCAATGCTGGATCTGAAGGTTTAGCACCTTAGGATTCTGAGTTAGAGCAAACTATTAGAAAAATTAGAAAACAAAAATAGATTCCAAATTTCCATGAAATCGAAAATACTATACATAGTAATTTAGAAAATCAAGTTGATGAGAATGTACCAAAACCATTAAGAGGTTATGCTAACTCTATCTTAGATGAAATTCGTCGAAGTGTGCAAAATCCTGTCATAGAAGCTAACATATTTGAATTAAAACATGTTATCATTCAGATGGTACATAATAACCAATTTGGGGGAACTCCACTGAAGCTCCTAATTTACATCTTACAAGTTTCTTATAACTTTGTGTTACATTTCAGTATAATGGTGTCCCCAATGATGTTGTTAGACTTGGGCTTTTTCCTTTTTTCGTAAGGGATAAAGGTAAAATGTGGTTAAACTCATTAGGACCCAGATCTATGAGAACCTGGAGTGACCTAGCAAACAAATTCTTGGCTAATTATTTTTCACTATCAAAGAAAGGTTAGAAATGATATTACATTTTTTTATCAGTTTGAAGGGGAATCAATATACGAGGCTTGGTAGTGCTTTAAAGAAATTCTTAGGAAGTGTCCACACCATTCTTTACCTGATTGATTAATGATTCAAATATTTTATAATGGGTTAGTAGGTCCTTTGAGATCTATTATTGAGGCTGTTGCTGATGGATCATTAATATCAAAACATTTTCATGAAGCATATTCTTTAATTGAAGAAATGACCATGAATAATTTTCAATAGTCTTCAGAATGGGTAAATCCTAAAAGAATAGCCAGTGTTCATGATTTGATGTTATTTCTATACTAACATCTCAAGTAGTTGCAATATCAAGAAAGTTAGATCAATTGGGAATGAATTTATCTCAAACACCTCAAGTGATTGAGGAAAATTAATTTGGACAAATGATTGATTCCAAGTTTCATACCTTTGAGATTTGAATGCAATTATCAATAAACCTAATAACCCCTATTTTAATTATTACAACACATGTTGGAAAAACCATCCCAACATTAACTGGAATAACAATTTTGGTTGAACTAACCACCAATGAAACAATCAAGCTAACCCATTACAAAACTAGAATAGTCAGGATAGTACTAACTATAGACCAACTTATCCTCCTGGATTTAATGGTAATCAACAAATTAAAGAGAAGTTGTCTATTGAAGAATTTTTGCTACATACGCAAAATCAATTACAAATTCAAGGAGCAATAATTAGAAATATGAAAAATCAATCGGGACAAATTGCTAACGCCCTTAGCAACAGGCCTTAGAGAAGTCTTCCTAATAATACTAAAGTTAATCCTAAAGACCAAAACAAAGAACAAATTAAAGCTATCCAATTAAGAAGTGGAAGAGAATTTGAGATGAGAGTTCAGAAAGAGATGAAGTTGAGAAAGAGAGAACAGAAATTGAGAAGTCTGATGAAGATATTCTTCAAGACCTAGAAAACCCTATTTCTCTAATGAAAATCACTTCAGAACTACCACCACCTCTATTTCCTTAGTAATTTTGACAACAAAAATTGGATAAACAATATTCAAAATTTCTAAAAATATTTAAGATGTTACTATTAATATTTCATTTGTTGAAGCTCTGAACCAGATGTCAAGCTATATAAAATTTTATGAAGGATGTTCTTAATAAGAAGAGGAAGTTTATAGATAATGAGACGGTTGCCCTCAGTTAAGAGTGTAGCGCAATAATTCAGAAGAAACTTTCTCAAAAACTAAAAGAACCTAGTAGCTCTACTATTTCATGTGCAATTGGAGATAAATTTTATGGGAAACTTTTATATGATTTAGGGGCTAGCATTAACCTTATGCCTCTATCTATTTTCCAAAGGTTAGGCTTAGGAGAGTTTTCTCCCACTTCAATAACTCTTCAGTTAGTTGATTGATCAATTACTTACCTGAAGGGGATTATAAAAATTTGTTAGTAAATGTGGATAAATTTATCTTTCCATATGACTTTATTGCATTAAATATGGAGGAATATAAAAAAATCCCACTCAATTTAGAGAGTCCTTTTCTTGCTATTGGAAGAGCTATGATAGATGTGCAAATAGGTGAATAAACAATGAGAGTCAGTGATTAGCAAGTGACATTTGCAATGAGATATCCAGCAAAGGAAAGAGGGGATGAATGTTTTATAATGGAACTTATCAATCAATTGAGTTGCAGTCTTTTCAAGAAACATTATGAAGATAAATTGGAACAACAAGAATTTGAGATTGAAGAAAATATTGATTTGAAAGATGAAAAGATTAATGAGGAAACAAATTATGTTTAGGAAAATTTTGAGTTGTTGGATACGAGTCTTTTAGTCCTTCAATGGAAAAACCGTCTGAACTAAAGATGAAAGTTTTTTCTATGCATTTAAAGTATGATATTCTATGGAACTCATCTACATTACATGTTATAATCTCCTCAGACCTGACTGAAGATCGAGAACATAAATTAATAGAAATTTTGACGAAGCATAAAAAAGCTTTTGTATGGATGATAGCTGATATTAAAGAAATCAGTCATTCGATTTGTATGCGCCTAATTTTAATGGAAAAGAATTATATGCCGAGGGCTGATCCTGAAAGGAGATGAAACCCTATAATGAAGTTGTTAAGAAAAAAATTATAAAGTGGTTAGATGCTGTAATTATTTATCCTATTTCAGATTATGCTTGGGTTAGTCCTATTCACTGTGTTCCTAAGAAAAGGGGAGTGATTGTATATGTTAATAAAAAAGAATGAATTAATTCCTACTCGACAAGTCACTAGATGGTGAATCTGCATTGATTATAGAAAATTAAATCTCGTCAGTTGGAAAGAACACTTTCTTTTACCTTTTATAGATCGAATGTTAGACAGGCTAGCAGGGCACATATATTTCTGCTTTTTGGATGGATATACCAGTTATCACCAAATTCCTATAGCTCCTGAAAATCAAGAAAAGACCTCATTCATGAGTCCTTACAAGACTTTTGCTTTTAGAAGGATGCCCTTTGGATTATGCAATGCACCTGCAACTTTTCAAAGATATATAATGTATATTTTCTGCAATTTAATTGAGAAAGGAAAAGATATTCTTATGGATAACTTTTCAGTGTTTAGTACTTCATTTAAATCATGTTTAAATTATTTAGGAAAACTACTAAAATGTTGTGAAGAGACTAATCTAGTTCTCAATTGGGAGAAATGTAATTTTATGGTTGTAGGAGGAATTGTACTTGGACATAAAATTTCTAAAAATTGTATGGAAGTAGATATAACAAAAATTCAAGTTATTGTTAAATTACCTCCTTCCACTATAGTGAAAGGAGTTAGGAGTTTCTTAGGGCATGTTTGTTTCTACAGGCGATACATCAAAGATTTTTCAAAAATTACTAAGTCTTTATGCCAACTTTTAGAAAAAGTTGCTCTATTTAATTTTAATTAGAAGTGCCTAAATGCTTTCGAGTTATTAAAATAAAATTTAATCATCGCACCTATTATTGTTTCACCCTATTGAAGGAAATCATTTCACTTGATATGTGATGCGAGTGATTATGTTAATGGAGTTGTTTTGGGACAAAAATATGATAAATTTTTCAAAGCAATATATTGTACTAGTAAAACTCTTAAAGAAGCTCAAATTAATTATACTACTATGAAAAAAGAGTTATTAGCAATAGTATAAGCCTTTGACAAATTTAGTTCTTATCTTATTGGAACTAAATGTATAGTGCATACATATCATTCTGATATTAAATATATGATGTTGAAGAAGGATGCAAAACCAAGGTTGATGCAAGAGTTTGATTTTATGGTAGTTGATCAGAAGGGAAGTGATAATCAAGTTGTTGATTATCTTTCTAGGCTTGAACTTAAAAATTTAGATTATATTGAAAATGAAATTAATGAATATTTTTTAGATGAAAAACTATATAATGTAACTGAAAGAAGTGTTCTGTGGTATGTTGGCATTATTAATTTCATAGTTAGTCACATTTTACCTTATGGTTTGACATGTCCACAACAAAGCAAATTTAAACATGATTCAAGATCATGCTTCTGGGATGACTCATATCTATATAATTAATGTAAGGATCAAATTATTAGATGTGTACCTATGGAAGAAACTCAAAAAATTATTTAGATATGTCATGATTCCAATTTTGGGGGACATTTTGGGATTGATAAAACTGCATATAAAATTTTACAATCGAGATTTTATTGGGCTACAATATTTATGGATGTTAATACTTATGCAAAAACATGTGATAGATGTCAGATGGTAGGCAATATTTTTATAAGAAATGAAATGCCCCTCAATGTTACTTTAGAGGTTGAATTTTTTATGTTTAGGGTTTAGACTTCATGTGACCATTTGTATCATCTCTTAGAAATATATACATATTAGTTGTTGTGGACTATATTTCAAGGTGGATAAAAGTTTTAGCTTTAGCTTGTTGTGATGCTCAAGTGTTGCAAAATTTTTAAAGAGAAATATTTTTAGTAGATTTGGGATGCCGAGAGTAAAAATTACAAATGAGGGAAGTCATTTCAGGAATAAGCAGAATGAAACATTAGTAAAAAAAATTTATTAGACATAGAATTATCATTGTCTATCATCCTCAGACTAGCGGTCTAGCAAAATTGTACAACTGATAAATTAAAAGAATTTTAAAGAAAAATAAAAATCCTAATAAGATGAATTGGTCTGATAAACTGGATGGAGCACTATGAGCTTATAGGACAGCATACAAAACTCCTATTGCAATGACCCCATATAAACTTCTATTTGGGAAGGCTTGTCACTTACTAGTCGAATTGGAGCATAAAGCTTATTGGGCTATGTTGACCTCAATTTTGGTTGAGGTTTAGTTTTTTCTCTTTAGTAGCCTAGGGTCTAACCATAGGACTTTTCCTGTCGACTATTCCTAGAAAACTAAACATGGCACCCTCACCATTAGAAATTCTACCCTTTACTCAGCCTGAAGTTCTGCATGTTGGTCTCAACCTCTAACTCAAGATGAGTCACCCTTAGGATTGCTGGACCTTAGGGTTGACCTTGGGTGTTGCTCTGGAGCTAAGGCACTCACTACACTAATCTGCACCCACAATCACTCACAACCCTGAACTCAAATCTCTAACCTAGATCCCTTGATCTTTTAGGATACTCATGTAGATGGTCCCCTAAACCTACTAGCCCTAGGG
>NEWO01000183.1:1091116-1105353 GCA_003013225.1 Phalaenopsis aphrodite
TTAAACATCTAAGGACCCGCCGAGATACGACATAGGTAGGAAAACCCCTAAGAACTCTACTTTTTCTTGCTCTTCATAACTGCCCTCACATGCATTTTTAAGTTTCAGGTGGTGGAACGAGAAGACTCGTCAGGTACGCTTTTATAGTTTATAGTACTGTCTTTCTTCTGCCTTTTCCTTACATGTTTCATGCTTGCATTTACCTACACAAACTTGCATGTTAACTATAACCATAACCAAAAACATAACCTGAAACCAAAACTCAAATCAACCAAGATAAAATTCTCCGCCACAACATTCAAAATATAAAAAAAACTCAAAATTTAATCACAAACATCACACAAAATCACAACTTCAACTAAATTAAGATGTCTCTATCGAATGATCGGAAATCCCTCGGAGGAGGTAACCTACGGTTGCTAACGAGGCTTCCCACGATTTAAATGAAATTATGGAACTCATTAAGTTGGGTTTGATAAGTTCATTTGGACTAAGTGAATCCAATAGAAAATAGTGATGACGGAACGAGGGAACCGTAGGATCCTAACCGGTGTCGCTCTAATCAACTTTAATATGCCCTCATAAATTTTAAACAACTTCAACCATAGGGCCACCTGATTTGATATTATAACTTGACATAATAGATAACTCAGACTTGTCATGGCAAGGAGCTTGGAGCTAGTTTGGTGGGTAGCACGACCATCTTCAACAGCAAAACCTATGTTCACCAGCTAAACCAATCTTCCTTCCTTAGACCTAAACAACAAAGCCATAGGACCTCGAGGTTACTTGATTATGCGACGTAAATCCTCACCTTATCTTTAGGCCTCTGCATAGCCCTGCTATACAATATAAGCTCTAACTCGTCTTAGGATTCCGAGGTTGTCGTTTGTCACGACCTAAATCCTCACATCTTCTAAGCTATTTGTGTGATCATTTCACACGAATGTAAGCCCTAACTAATAAGATTGGCAGGATGAAACACTTAAATATTTCTCCTCAAAACTGAAGCCAAACATTAGGATAGCTTGGGAAGTCACCGAGGTTCGCCTTTGGATCCATGACATCCCCTAGTTCTTCGTTCTTTTGATTCTACAATAAAATGTTCCAAATTTGAACCAATCCCCTTTCACACCTCTACGTCTGATTTCATTGAAGAGTTCTACNCTACCCTTTGAAATTCCTTGAAGATATTTTTTTCTTGATTTTTATCGAGATTCTTCTTAGGTGACTTTGGTCATTTAAGTTGTAATTAACTATAGGGGCTTGCCCTTATAGGAAGCATGTCCGAACCCAGCTTAATATAAACCCTATTTAATCCTTTATATTAAATAAGGGAACTTGTCGGCAAATACAAAGGTTTCACAGACCAAACGGACATCATACTTTTTTTAGTTTATTTGATCGGTCCTCATCCTCAATTCTTGTGTTTATCCTTAGGGATAGTTACAGGATTTGAGTTACAGTGCTCTTTCATTTTAAACTATGAAAAATATGGGGTCAGTTTGATTTCATACTTCAATGTCCTTCCAAAGCGGGCGACGGGAATTTGATTCCAGCGACCGACAGCTTCTTACGGGCAACCCCAAACTAACCAGAAATAACGCTGACAGGCTATCAAAAAATTTAATTATAACTGTAAAGATGCTGGTGAGAGACAATTATTGTAATTGAATGAGCTTGAGGAAATCAAAATTGAATCTTATGATAATGCAATGATTTATAAGGATTAGTTGAAATTATGGCATGATCGGAAGATTTTAATAAAAACCCTAAAGTCTGGACAAGAAGTCTTACTATGCAATTCAAGATTGAAATTATTTCCTATGAAACAGAAGCCTAGGTGGTTGGGGTCATGTTGGACGTTGGTGAAGAAGAAATTCATAAAGTAAAGAGGATTCATCATGCCTGCAAGGTAAATCGAGACAATTATTGCGCATGTTTTAAGATTTATTTTGCTACACCACTACCGTTGTTGTAATCTCAGGTGTAAAGGAGTTCTGTGCAAATATTCATGGATTAAATTTGGGATTGGTATATGTTTGAAGTAAGTTAGTAGCTTTCACTCCTGCAAGAATAAATGAGTTGTTCTTAAATGAATGTTAGGCCAATTTGCGAATTCACTAACTTTGCTCCAACTAGAGACAATTTGACTGAGATCTTCAGCTAACTAACAGACGCTGATGAACATTAGAAATTGAGAAATGATTACAAGGTTAGTTTTCTTGATGCAAGATTAAATTCATCATCTATGCCTTGACACTTCTTTATTTTTGCCAAATTACTTACTATAACGAACATCAAGGAAGAAACAAAGGAAAGTGCAATCCTCAATTATTGTATTCAGATAGGAAGACCAATTGATGTGGGGGTAGTTATCTATAAATCCATCATAGGGGGCACTTTTTTTCTCACTTTGTAGTCAAGCCCAGGACCCTTATGATAGTTGGGAGAAGAAACTTCTTCACTAGAAGCCCATAGATCAGTCTATCTTGAGGTGTGACAACATCGATCCTTATATGACGCATTGAGGAAGTTCTTATATAAACCAGTCTTCCGCCCTTCCTCATCGTCTGCATCTCGACGTGCTAATAGTTTGGCAAGTATCTTGGAGGTAGTGGGGAATATAAAGAAAGAGATATCATTAAGTCATAAGAGAATCAGTAGTATCACTATAGTATCACTTTAATTGGATTGGCAAATTAAACAACAGTCGGATGTTGTTCTTATAGTTGAGGTTAACATTTCATGGTAAAGTTTCTCGACCTCAAGATATAATCCACCAAGGTCTTGTTAGGCTTTTGTCTCTCCACTACGAGATCTCTAATAGAAACATGATGTTGCGCTCCAGCAAATCTTTTCACTACTAATCTATTGGGTAGCTCGGTATACCAATCAAATGCAATTCTTGATAGGTTGTTGACAAACTGTCAGAAGAGAAAAGCTTTGGTGCCTCTGGTATTGCCACAACTGGCTTGGAAATGTGCTATATGTTGTCTGGGATTTCTGGTCTCGTCGAATATCTTAAATTTTAGTGACACAAAGCCCTTAGAGTAGGGTACCATATCGAACTCCTCTCGGAAAGGTATACCCCTTGAAATCAATACACCACCCTTATATTGGGCTAAGGCCTCTCGAACTTGTTGTTCAACCAACTATTTAATATCTTTCTACGGTATTGTACTTGGTGAGAAATCCTTCTTTTGATGGTCCTCTCCGTTGGTGGAGACAATTTCTCTCCTTTCATCAGTAATATGAACTATTTCTAGCTATTTGACTCCTGAAGAAGCTACCTGCTGAGACTGTGATTGTCCATGAACTGTAGCCATCTCCTCCATTCTCTTTTACATTTGGCTGATTTGTTCATCGCTTAGCAAAACAGCCCTGCGCAAATCATTCACGGTGTTTACTTCAACGAGTGGTTGGGCATCGCGCTCAGATATGGCAACTCTAGTCTCAATAACATGAATATCCATGAAATCTTCATCAAGATAATCATTAAAATCAAAATCTCCATCAACATCGATGGCTACTCTATGCTCTTTGGCAAACTTGGAAATTTCAACCCTGAGTTTTTCAACTTTCTCTTCAATTATTTCTTATTGAATCATCTTAAGATTTGGTGGATTTTCTTGAACATCCTCTACTTGTTCATTGAACTCAGTAGCAATAGCTGCAACGATGTCTGATACTTTGGACCCTTGCTTCATTCCACAATTTTTCCCTATGGGCTCATTGAATTGTACCGGTATGGTGACCTTGGGTATCCATAACTTCTTCTTTGGGGATGATGTCTTGAGATGAGGTGTCTTAATGGAGGCATCGGTATGTCGAAGAGAGATATGTTCCCCACTGTGGAGACCAAACACTGCATTGGGTGACTTCATTATCTTCTCCTTCTTTGGGGTTGTCTTAGGAGAAAAAACTAACAGTATCCTTGACCCAGATGTGACTTGGCTGGTCGACATCCTACAGACCTTGGAGAAGGAGTAGTAGCAAAATTTGTGGTAGTGACGATAGTATCAACTCGACTCTCTGGACAGATTCTGACGGGAATACGGGCTGGCAAGACTTTGATTGACTTTTGAGACTATCGGATAGATCTGACATCCCTTAAAATCTCTTTCTTCATTTGAGGGGACACTACATATCCCACTCATTTAAGCAGCTCAACGACTGAACATCCTTCTTTGGTGGTCAATCTCTGGAACACTGTACAGACTTTAGTGAAAGGAGCGGGCTTCTCCCTCTCCTCACTATGACCATGAAACGATGGTAACGCAGCAACAATCTTTTGAATACTTTAAAATCCATTCGTGTTCATTAACGGGTGAAACCTACTCCCTTGCAGAAGCGAAGAGGCCTCCAGTAATCCAAGTTCCTCCTCGTGAGGAATTTCATCAATAGATGTCTTTTCAGGAATTTCTGCTTTTGCGGCCTTTTGAGCCCTTCGATTGCGGTTTCTCCTTTGAGATCGAGTTAATGGAGCAGACTTTGAACTCGATCCAATTTCAAATACCAACGGTGGGGCGGTAAATTCTCTAGTTGTATCTTTGACGATCATGACCTCCTTTCCTTTGGCAGAAAAGGGTACAACAGACTTGACAAGTGCTGGGGGAGTAGCAATTTTCACCTTCTTTCAAGAAGGGAAATCCTAGAGATAGTTCAGGTTAAATTCAACGGAAGGCTCCTGAATTTCTGGAGCGGCAACTTTCATATGACAAAAGGGGCTTTTCCGAGAATAACTTCCAGTTCATCGAATCTATTTCTAAACTTGATGGTGAGAGCGACATTGCGAGCATTGCAGCTAGTGGCAAGCTGTAGGAGAAAGTGAGCGTCGGGAACGTCATTGCAGCAGCTTCAAAAAGAAAGCTCTGGGGTTAGTAATTTGGACAACACCTTGTAAATTCTAGTGCGAACACTAAAAATTAAAAAAGGCTAATATGTAGACTGGGCAAGTCTTTAATTAATTTTAGTTTGTGAAGATTTTAAAATTTAATAAAAATAGTTTGAAAGTAGAATGATTTAATTAATTAAATAAAAAAGGTTAAGGAATAAGCGTAGCACGACACAAGTCGATTTAATTTGCAAAATAGCAAACCAAACTCGAAAGGGAAAGTAAAGTTTAGGGCCCAATGTGGGACCGACTTCACAACGCAAAATGCCTAGGTGGAACTAGTCCACTAACACACCTATTGGGGTTCCGAACCCACACAAAAGATAAAAGTCCTAATGAACTCTTGAACCTCTCTATTTAAAGGTGATTGAATAGATGGTCCAGAAGTCTGAAAGAGTTGACCGTACTTGCCCAAGAAAGAAATGGGTGAAGCATGTCAATAGAAGAAGGGTAATTTGGTCTATAGGGGACATTGACACATTACTGATGAATGAAGACAATATTCCCTGACTTAAATGGAGAGAGAAATCAGTCCCCAGTGGAGTCGCCAGAAAAGGTCGGCACAATTTTAAGAGTCCCGTGGAAGCTGTCGGTCGTCCGCTTCGGAAGGGCATTTAATTTACACACACGCACACACGCACACACACACACAGATATATATATATATATATATATATATATATATATATATATATATATATATATATATATATATATATATATATATATATATATATATATATATATATATATATATATATATATATATATATATATATATATATATATATATATATATATATATATATATATATATATATATATATATATATATATATATAATTTATTAAAATATGAAATCAAAACTGATCTCATATCTTTCATAATTTAGATGAAAAGGCACTATATCTCAAGTTATGTACCTATCCTGAAAGATAAACACATAACTTGATAGTGAGACTCAATCAAATAAATTAAGAAATGTATGACATCCATTTGGTTTGTGAAACAATTTTATTATAAAATGACAAGTTTGCCTATTTAATATGGAAAATTAAATAGGGTTTATAGTAAGTTGAGTTCTTGAAATTTTCATATAAAGGCAAGTCTTTAGAGTTAATTTCATCTGGGGATATTGTCTTCAAGAATTTCAAAGGATATGACTTTTCAAAGAGATTGGACAAAGAGGTGTGAAATGGGAATGGCTCAAATTTAGAACATTTATTTTTGGAATATAAAGAAAGAGAAACTAGAGGATGTCATGGATCCTGAGAAGAACCTCAGTGACTTCCCAAAGTATCTTATGGTTTGGTTTCAATTTAGAGGAGAAATATTTAAATATTTCATCCTGCTAATTTTATTGATTATGGCTTACGTTCGTGTGAGACGATCACACAAATAACCTGGAAGATGTGAGGATTTAAGACGTGATAAATGAAAACCTCGAAATCCTAAAATAGGTTAGGTTTTATATTGTATAGCATAAAGATAATTTGAGGATTTATGTCAAACTAAGCAGACAATCTCGAAATCCTATGGCTTGGTTGTTTAATTCTAAGGAATGGTTTAAATAGTCGTGATGCCCACAATACTAGCTACATGCTCCTCATCGTGGCAAGTTTAAATTTTCTAATGTGTCACATCCTTATGTCAAATCAAATGTTTCCTAAGGTTATAGTTATCTAAATATCATGGGGGATGTTAAAGTTGATTAAAGTGACACTGGTTAGGATCCCACTATTCCAGTTCTGGCACCACTATTTTCTTCAAATTCACTTAGTCCAAATAAATTTACTAAACTCAACCCAATGAGTTCCACACTTTTATTTAAACCATGGGAAATCTCGTTAGCAACCGTAGGTTACCTCCTCTAAGAGATTCCCGATCAATCAATGGAGAAGTTTTAATTTAAATACAATTTTTTGTTTTGTTGTTTTGTTATTTTGTTTGTGGTTAAATTTTGAGTTGTCTTATATTTTGACTGTCGTGACTGTGAATTTTATTTTGTTTTGATTTCTGATTTTGGTTTTGGTTTCAATTTTGTGGTTAACCTAAAAGTTCCAATTTTGACATGTTGAGTGACCTTGTTATTTAGCATGCAAGTTTATAAGCAGGAAACAAGAGGTGAAGATAAATAAAAGCATATTGCAATGCAATAATCTAAAAACATACCTGTCAATTTTACCTGTTCCTTCACCTGAAATGTTAGCTTTTGCAACATGTATATAATTTCGCAATAAATTTAAATTGCAAGAGTAGATGAAAGTGTATTTGACGGACCTCAAACTTATGACTTATTGAGTCCCGAAAGATCTTAGTGGATGGTTTTAGAACAAAGTACAACCAGATCAATTTGTCCTTCAAAACATCCAAGAGATTTCAAAATTTTCATGGAATGACACTGAATTGCTTTAAAGATTTCTTGAAATATTTGAGTTCATTCTGAACTTATTATATTGTTCTATTAAACATCCCATGTCAAACTAAAATTACCCCATTACTCGATGAATCTTGACATTTTAATCATCTCGAGGATTGGGTACTTAATTAATCAGTTGATATTTCACTTAAGTTATGTGAGTGGGTACTTAATTAATCAGTTGATATTTCACTTAAGTTATGTGAGTGAATGCCCTTAAGGCAAATTTGGGTTATTAAGGATTCTATACCCACCACTAAGGTTAGGCTTGTAGTGCTTAGAAGTATTTATCATTAATCCTATTATCCTTCTAAATCCCATCAAATGAATTTGAATATCGAGCCTAGATAACTACCAAACCCTTAATAAATCTAATGGGAGAAAGATTAGCAAATGTTAGGATTTTAATTTAGGTGATATGGATTTTGATTAAAAGAAATCAAGTTATCATTAATTGTGGACTTAATCGTAAGTGAAGCAACATCTCCCTAGTTTAAGCCCATCACTTAGAAATCATTCGATTTTGATTAACTTCCAAATCTTGACGATTTAGAAAATTATAATATTATTCTTATTGTGGAAAGGTGGTAAGTCAGTTTCTACCTTTTACCCATTATGTTTCAATCATCCAAACATATTCATTAAGATCAAAATTACTCATTTTCCAAGATCAAAATTACTCATTTTCCCTTTGGTTACTCCTAAATTTTGATTAAGGTACCAAAATGTAAAACTACAACTTTACCCTTGGGGCTCTTTACCTCATATCTCATTAAGCACAATTCAAGTGATTTAAAAGATTTCAGAGTACCCTATCCATAGAGACAATTAAAACAACTATTTAATTTAAAGTGGTTTTTCAAATTATCATAACTCATAGGAGAAAATGTGGTTTTTCAAATTTTAATTTAATTTAAATAACTATTTTAACTTAGAAAATAGGATTTTCAAAATTTATTTATTTAAACAATCAAAATAAAGTTTTTGGTTTATGAGAAAAGTATTTAGAGGTTCCATTAGGTCAGAAAAAACACTTAGATAAAATTCCATGATTTTTTTGAATCAAATCTTTAATTTAATTTTATAATTATTTATTGATTTTTTGGTGATTTAATTAAAGGGAAAATATGTTTTAATTATAAAAAATATTTTTTATATCTTTATTAAACCTCTCTGTGCTCAAAGAATTTAGAGAAACAAATTTTATATTTTCATGATTTTTAATTTATTTATTACAATTATTTTAATGAGAAAAAGTAAAGAAAATTTATTTTAAGGCTTTTGGAAATCTATTTTTAACCTAGAAAATTAGGAACATTATTTTAATGAGTCCCAACTGATCAGGAAACCATTAGGAGCATTTTTAAATATTTTTGCATTTTTGAAAATTTTTAATTATTTTTAATTATTTTTAAATTGAAATATAGTTCAAAAATCAAGTATTTTAACAAAAATAACTTTTATTTTACCTAAGTGCTCCTGATCACAAAGAACTCATAAAACAGCTTTTCATAATTTTCCTAAGTATATTTAATTTAATATAATTATTTTTGTGCAAAAATACATTGTTTTTAAAAAATCAACTTTAGTGCTTAAACTTAATTAAATAATTTCCAAATTTTTAAATTAGGTTAACATGATTTTTACACACAATATGGAAATGCGCTTGTTAATTTTTTATTATTATTTAATTTACATAAATTAGTACAAGATGTATAAACTTAATTAAATACATAAGTGTACAAAATTATTCAAACCATCATGACATTTTTCCTAAGCTTCTCTGACCAAAGGAAACCTACTAAAATTTATCCCATAATTTCCAAGTTGTATTTTAATTTATATAATTAAATTAAGCCAAAATAGTCATCTTTGCTTGAAAATTAGGGCTAGAAGCACTGAGAGGTCCTCTGACATTGGAAAAATCAGAAAACATAGCCTCTCTCATGAGGAATAAACCCTAAAAATTTCAAGTTATGGTAAGAAATGGTTAACCATAATAAATTGAAATACCACGGGAAATATTTAATTAATTAAAAATCAAAGAGTAAGCAAAAAATTTTTATTTTTGATTCACGTTATTCTCCTTTGTTCACTACGCAAGTGAGTATTTTTAATTTATTTTTTAATTTTTCTATGAAATAATATGGATTTTCAAAGTTCTAGTATTTAAATAAATCAAATAAATCCATATTTTTCTACTTAAATCAATCAGTGCCACCTCATCCTACAGCACACCGAACTTTACGCGTGGCGCTCCACTATTTGACGCCTCCAGCCACCTCAATGTCACGTGTCCCGTGGTTTGCCTATCATCTCCTCAACTGGCTCCATAAGGACCGTCCATGGAATAAACGCGCAATCAGATGGCATTCATTCATCGTCCCTAAATGACCTAACCCGTAAGTCATCCACATTAAAACCTTAAGATCTCGAGCTATACTTAACCAAACCACTTCGGGTTTATTCCTACACCTTACGTCTACTCAAGATGAACACATCCATAAGGTTTATACGGTATGAAATATAATAAATACGTATGAAGAATCAATTTAAGCTTGTTTTAGGGTTAAGGCTCAATACCTTTGTCTAAGAGGGGAGGTCTTAATCAGGTGGTTGTAGCAGCTTCAAATGAGTCCAACGAACCTCCAGATGAAGTCCTGAGCTGTAGTGAATTGTATATGTATGATTTCTACGAAGGCTTATTTCAGTGTTGGTTTAGGGCTATGGTAGAGGCTCTCTGTGATGGGGATTTTGTGAGGAAACAGCTTCTCTCACTCAGGGGATGGTGTTTGCATAATTAATTGGAGTTTGGTGGAGTGTGGAGCTGTGGGGAAATCTATCCTAGTTTTGGGACAAATTTCATTGAGGAAATTAGCTCTGTGGAGTGGTTGTGAGTGGCTGAGAGCAAGGGGTTTGAACTTAGGAAGGTTTGAAGAAGTTTTGGTGAGATTTTGGCAGAGTTTCCCCAAGGTTTCAAGCTCTCTCCCATTTGGCCGTAGAGAGATCAATTTATAGCCATGGCTAGGAAGTGGGTGCTAAAGCTTGCTGAGGTAGAGGGAAGAAAGGCTCTAATGGCCAATGGGACGTAGCCAACTCAGGGAGGTTTATTTTTGGGTTTTGGCCATTTGGGGCTCTTTTGAGCTGGCTGTTTCTGGCGTCTGAGGTGGTGACTAGCCAGATTTCTGTCGCTTCTGGGCTCAAGGAAGTCAGGGGGTGCTTAATGATGATTAACTCCTAATGGCAAGGCATGATGGCAAGGATATTTTGAGTTAGGCCATAAATGGGGTGAAATCCCCTAATTCAATTGACCATTCGTCCATAGCCCAGAGAAGGTGGGCTAGGTGGGACCAGCCTAGTCACTAGGGTCTAAAAGGTGGATTTTAAGGCCTTCGTTTGGTCAATTTAGCATGGCTTGGTCAATTTTGGTTCATGGGTTCAATTTGGGACAAATTGGCTTGAAGTTGTGTTTGGGTTGGACTAGCCATAACATTGGACTCAATTGATTGAGCAACTTAGTGTAGATGATTGTCACAAAGAGTTTAGAAAAGATTTGGAGTGATTTTGAATTGATTTTGTGGGTCAATTTGAAGGAATTTGGACATTTCGTCAATTTAGGGGGTGTTGGGTTAGACTTGGGTTTGAGTTGGGCTAGAGTTTGGCTAGGGCCCAATTGATGGTTCAAATTGGTCCTCAAGATTGTCATGAAGAGTTTTAGATAGAAATTGAATGAAAATTTTGAGGTTATGCGGTTCAATTTGGTTGAATTTGGGGACATGGTATATTTGGGGCAAAAATTAGGGGTTTTGGTCCAAGTTGAGCTTGAGCAAAATAGAGGCTTGACCAAGACCAATTGAAGGTTCAATTTGATATGGGGAAATGTTTTGAAGAGTTTAAGATGCAAAATTGGTTCAATTGGATAGATTTGGGGTTCAATTGAGTGAGATTTTGATTTTGGGTCAAATTGGGACTTTTTTATTTGGGTTGAAATTGGATTCCAATGTAGATCAATTGGACTTGTATTTGGTTTTAATCAAGCTTGGACATGATGAATTTCAGTTTAGAATTGAAATTTGGGGAAATTGGAATCAAATTGGTGGACAATTGGGGTGAATTGGGGTAATTGGGCCTTTAAATGTAATTTGGGGTTTTTTTGTCAAATTTGCTCAAATTGAGCTCAATGGAATGTTTAAAATTGATTTTAGGGACATTTGAAGTGATTTTGGAGGTTTTGGGACAATTTGGGTCATCAAGGGTATTTTGGTAATTTTGGCTAAATGAGCGGGTATTTTGGAAATTTTGGGATGTTTTGGGTAATTTGTTAGTTTTAAATACTTTGAAATGATTTTTGGACAAATTTTGATATTTTGGTAATTTTGGGAATTTAGGCCAATTTTGGAGTTTCAAGGGTAGTTTGGTAATTTGGGCAGATTTGAGTGCAAAAGGCTAAATTTGGTATTTTGGTGAAATTGGAGTGTCAATTACCCTAGTTGAGCCATGGACCAATGGAATTCTCTACTTTAGGTCCTCCATGTACTGATCTTAGCTAGACTCTAGCTTAGGGCTAATGGGTCTAGGGGACCATCTACATGAGTTTCCTAAAGGTTTAAGAGGTCAAAGTCAGGTAGGGTTAGGTTTAAGGTTGTATGTGGAAGTGTAATGTGCAAGTGTGTGAGTGACAGCAACAAAGACCACACCACCAGAGGTTTGACCCGAAGGCCAAGTAGTCTTATGAGGACTCATTTTGAGTTCTCCCATATTGATCCCACCTACTAAGTGCTAGAGGTTATGACCAATATGTGGAACTTCAAGTTGAGCAAAGAAGAGTTTAGAATTTTTAATGGTGAGGGTTCCGTTCTAATCCTGTAGGAATAGTCAACAGGAAGTCCAATGGCTAGACCCTAGGCTATTAAAGAGGAAAAACTAGACCTCAACCAAAAGTGAGATCAACAATCCTCAAAGAAGATTGAATTTTGTTATGAAAGAAATTGTTAAGAAAGAAATTTTAAAGTGGTAGATGTTGGAATTATCTTTCCTATTTCAGATAGTGCAAGGGTTAGACTGATTCACTGTGTTCCTTAAAAAGGAGTGATTGTGACTATGAATGAACATAATGAGTTAATACCAATAAGACAAATCACAGGCTAGCGAATATGCATTGATTATAGAAAATTAAATCTCATCACTAGGAAAGATCATTTTTCACTACTTTTTTAGATCAAATGTTGGATAGACTGGCTAGGTATAATACTTTTGTTTCTGGATGGATATACTTCTTATCACCAAATACAAATAGCTCCTGAGGATCAAGAGAAAACAACTTTTAACAGTCCTTATGGAACATTTGCTTATGGAAGAATGTCCTTTGGTTTATGTAATGCCCCTACTACATTTCAAAGATGTATGATGGTTATTTTATGTGATTTAATTGAAAAAAGAATTGAATTTTGTATGAATGATTTTTAAGTGCTTGGAACTTTTATCGAAAGTTCTTAAGCACTATGAAGAAAGAAATTTAGTCCTTAACTGAAAAAAATGTCAATTTATGATAGTTTTAAGACGTCGGATATCAGAAAATGATATGGAAGTAGACCCTGCAAAAATTCAAGTGATCGCTAATTTACCTTACCCAACAGGTGCGAGGGAAATTAGGAGTTTTTTTAGGACATGCTAGATTGTACAGACAATATATTAAAGACTTTCAAAAATTGCTAAGCCGCTATATCATTTGCTTGAAAAAGATGTAATTTTTAATTTTGATAAGGAGTGCATAATAACTTTTGAGCTATTAAAAGAAAAATTAGTCACTGCACCAATTATTGTTTCATCAGATTAGGAAAATCCTTTTAAATTAATGTGTGATGCAAGTGATTATGTTATTGGAGTTGTTTTAGGACAAAAGCATGATAAGATTTCATAGTAATCTAATATGCTAGTCAGACTCTTAATGAAACTAAAATTAATTATACCACAACTCAGAAAGAGTTATCAGCAGTAGTATTCATTTTTGATAAATTCATATCATACTTAATTGGAACTAAATGTGTTGTGCATACAGATCATTGTGTCATTAAATATATAATGAAAAAGAAGGATGCAAAACTAAGACTAAAAAGATGGATTCTTCTTTTGCAAGAATTTAACTTTGAGATATTAGATAGAAAGGGAGTTGAGAATCAAATTGTTAATCATTTGTTCAGGCTTGAATTAGAAAAACCACTCTGTTTTGGAAAAGAAATTAATGAGCATTTTCTAGACGAAGAATTATTCAGTATTAATGAGTGGCGTGTTCCATGGTATGCCGACATTATGAACTTTGTTGTTAGTGATATTATACCCTATGGATTGACATACCAACAGAAGAGGAAATTTTTACCTCAAGCTAAGAATTATTTTTGGGATGGCCCATTTTTATATAAACAAGGAAAGGATCTAATTATTCAAAGATATGTGCCTTTAGAAGAAACTTATGAAATTATCAAAAAATTTCATAATTCTGATTTAGAGGGACATCATAAAAAATTTTGCAATCTGGAATTTATTGGCCTACAATCTTTAGAGATGTTAAAACTTATATCAAAACTTGTGACGATGTCAAGGAATATGCAATATTTCTAAGAGAAATAAAATGTCTCTAAATTATGAGTTGAAAGTGGAGATATTTGATGTTTGGGGATAAAATTTCATGGGACCATGTGTACCTGTTGACCTCACTTTTGGTTAAGGTTTAGTTATCCCTCTTTAGTAGCCTAAGGTCTAGCCATAGGACTTTCCTATTTGACTATTCTTAGAAAACTAGACATGAAACCCTCACCATTAGAAATTCTACACTCTTCTCTACTCAACTTGGAGTTCCACATATTGGTCCTAACCTCTAGCACTTAGTAGGTGGGGTCACTATGGGGGAAACTCAAGATGAGT
>NEWO01000183.1:1106733-1135373 GCA_003013225.1 Phalaenopsis aphrodite
AGCTCAAAACTAAGAGCCACCCCCATGGAACCTCACCCAAATCAAACCTAGAGGTTAGCTCAGCCAAATTAATTGATGGAGCTCCTATGCCCTCCACCTAAGCACCACAATACACCCAAACTTGTGCCATGAGAGCCACCCCATGGCCATTTTTATAAAAACTCACATCCACGGTCATGGGAGGTGTGCTAAAATTTTCTTAGAGAGCCTCTCCAAACTTCTTACAGAGCTTCCCTGAGATCCCCTCAGTGCATTCCAACTACTTTCCCCCACCAATTCCCACTACCGGAGCTCACTTTTTGAGCTTGAAATCTTGCCGGAAACCAATACAGAATCCAATACCCCTCCACAGTCCACCAAACTCAAATTAACTTCACTCACACCTTCACAACAGTGAAATAAGCTAAAGCCCCATCAAATCCCCCTTCCACAGAGCCTCTAGCATAGCTCTAGACCAACACCCGAATTCGAGCTTGGTCGAATTCACATCTAGGCCTTATACCAAGACCAGAGACTCAATCCCTAGCCTCCTTGGACCCCAACAAATGTGCCAAGACTCTGTGATTGAAGCTTCATTTCTCAGAGCAAAGGTATAAAACTTTACCTCCTCCCGAGCCTATTTCGATTCTCTATTTGCTTAGAGTTAATTTGATTGCTTGATTACCGTATGGATGTGTTCGTCTCACTTGGACGAGTCCATAGGATCAAACTCGAAGAGATTTGGTTGAGTCTAGGCTGAGATCTTAGGGTTTTAGTGTGGACAGTTACGGGATCATTCTATCGGGGATGATGACGGGGAGCCGTTTGATCAAGCGTGTATCGAACAAACGGAGGAGATCAAGTCAGACAGCGCTTCGGGACAAAAACCGCTGGCCGAGTCAGCAACTACGTGGATGGCGGCGTTCAACCAGAGCGCGCCACGCAAGCCTTCGGACCTGCCTACGATCTAATCCGCACGCGCTGTTTAAATAGATAAATAGGGATTTTTCCTATTTATTTAAATACCCCTAACTTCAAAAATTCATAACTTTGTATAAAAAAATCACAAAAATAAAATAAAAATACCCTCTTGCTCAGTAAATAGAGGAGAACAATATGGAATAAATTTCAATTCCATCTGATGCATATTTTATTTTGAATTAATTAAACATTGTTTTGAATTATTTGATTCTCCATGCATATTGACACATTACATTGGCTTGAAATTTTGGCATGTTGTAGCCTCTATCAAGAGAAATATCCTCTGATTTTTGCAAAGTCATAGGGGGTTCTTAGACAGAGATCCATATTTTTCAAGTTTTTGTACATTATTTCCTTAAAATAATCATGGAAATTAGCATGTTGATTAGAAAATTCCAAGAAAATTTTGGAAAGCCCAACATAACCAGAGAAGCTTTTGGAAATAATTTCATGGGTCAAGTCATTTAAAATGTACTTAATTTTTATTAACACTAAATAATTAAGATAATTAATTTTGAAAGATATGAACATTTAAATGACTTTATTTTTTATATCCATTGTGGTTCCTAATCTAGAGAACTCACCATAAAGATTTCAAAATATTTTGAGTTCACTTGATAACTTAAGTTGATTTTTAAAGATAAATATTACTTTTGGCATTTAAATGATTTTTAAAAATCATGATACAACTCAAAAAATTATGAAACTTACTTTTTTGAGTTCTCTGTGATCAGGGGTATTTTAAAAAAATAAAATGATATTTAAAATAAAAACTTCATTTTTAGCCTATTCGAAATATTTAAAATAATTAAAATTTCATAAAAATTACCAAAATAATAAAATTCATGGAAATGTTTTAAATTTTTTTCTAAGCACTTAGAAATAATTGGGATATTTTTCCTAATTCTCTAAATAAAGATATGGTATTTGAAGCTTAAAAAATTTTTTAAAGGCTAAAAAATTGATTTCCATTAAAATAATTCCAATCAATCTAATAAAATTCAAAAAAATATAAAATCTTATCCTCTGAGTTCTCTGACCTTGTGGAGACTGTTCAAAAATACAAAACCTAATTTTCTCTATTTAAAATATTTTATGTTTAATAAATACCCCAGAAATTAAAATAATTCTTAAAACTCACAAAAAATTCCAAAAATCATGAAATTTGGTCCAAAGGCTTCTCTGGTCTAAGTCTACCTCCAGTAAAAATTTCAAGGAATTAGGATTTACCTTGGTCAAGTTAGGAATTTTCTTTGAAAAATCCTATTTTTACATAAAAATAATTATATAAAATAAATTAAATTTTGAAAAATCACATTTTCTCCTCTAATGTCTTTATTAACTCATGAATGAGGTAGGATAAAAATTTTAAAGTCATTTGAAATGAATTTGACAAATTATGAGGTGTTAGAGCCTTAGGGGCAAATGTGTAATTTTAGAAATTTAGCCTTAATTAACATTTAGGCTTAATTCAAGGAGGAAAATGGGTAACCTCTGATCTTAATCAATTTATTTGATATTTGAAACACAAGGGGTTAATTGGTAGAAACCAATCTCACTTTCTTAATTGAAAAAGATAAGTTAATAAATTTCTAAATTACTAAAATTTGAAAGTTTATTAAAAAAAATAAATCTAGGACTTAGGGGTATGACTTTTGAAGTCAACAAAATATATATATAAGTTAATATATATTTTGATGTTCAAATAAAATTCAAATCATGAATCATGATCACCTAAAGCTTGATCTTTTCAAAGCAAATCAAGACACTCACCTGGGTCAGGGCTTAGTAGTGACTTAGGCTAAATCAAGTTTCATTTAAATGGGGATTAGAAAAGTAAATATAATTGAAAATTAGAACATCTTTCAAACACTACAAGCCCAATTAGGGTTAAAATTTGGCTAAGTGTACCAACAACACTAACTTGCCGCTTTAAGGGTCTTCACCCACATAATTCTTAAATTGAATCACAAGTGATAATTAACCTATTCTTAAGGATGATTGAGACATCAATGTTCATTGAGCATTAAGGTATTTACAGGATGACTTATTAAGCAACATAATAAGTTTAAAAGAACTCGGGATTTTTCACCAGGCAGCGAGAGATTAGCACAGACCTGCTTCTTTCTCTAGATCTGTTGGATACCTCAGAGAACTACTGAACTTAATATATTTTGCTTAGCAACAACATCCTTAATTAAACTCCTAAGGACCCACCAAGATATAACATAGGGTTAGGAAAACTACCAAAACCTTACTCTTTGCCTCTATATAAATTGCCCTGACATGCATTTTAAGTTTCAGGTGGTGGAACAAGAAGACTCGCCAGGTACGCTTTTACATTTTTCAGCGTTGTCTTTCTTGTACTTTCATACTGTACTTTCATACTGTACTTTTATACCTTCAATCTTGCATGTTAAACAACGATGTCACCCTGGATGAAAACTAAAACTATCAAGATAGCCACAAAACCAAAACCAAAACCAAAAATCAACCAAGCTAAAATCCACTGCCACAACATTCAAAATATAAAACAACTCAAAATTTAATCACAAACATCACACAAAAATACAATTTCAACTAAATTAAGATGTCTCTATCGGATGAGCGGGAATCTCTCAGAGGAGGAAACCTACGGTTGCTAACAAGGCTTCCAACGGTTTAAATGAAATTATGGAACTCATTAAGTTGAGTTTAGTAGGTTCATTTGGACTAAGTGAATCCAATAGAAAATTGTGGTGCCGGAACGAGAGAACCGTAGGATCCTAACTTGTGTCACTCTAATCAACTTTAATATGCCCCTATAAAATTTAAAGAACCTCAAACATAGGGCCACCTAATTTGACATTATAGCTTGACACACTAGAAAACTCAAACTCGTCGCAGCAGGAGCTTGGAGCTTGGAGCTTGGAGCTAGCATGTGAGCAGCACGGCCATCTTCAACAGCAAAACCTATCTTCCCCGGCTAAATCAATCTTCTTTCCTTAAACTTAAACAACAAAGCCATAGGACTTCTAGGTTGCTTGCTTATGCAACGTAAATCCTCACCTTATCTTTAGGCTTTTGTACAGCTCCGCTATACAATACAAGCCCTAACTCGTCTTAGGATTCTGAGGTTGTCGTTTGTCACAACCTAAATCCTCATATCTTTCAGGCTATTTGTGTGATAGTTTCACACAAATGTAAGCCCTAACTAATAAAATTAGCATGATGAAACACTTAAATATTTCTCCTCAAAACTAAAGCCAAACATTAGAATAGCTTGGGAAGTCACCAAGGTTCTCCTCTGGATCCATGACATCCCCTAGCTCTTCCTCATTTGGACTCTACAACAAAATGTTCCAAATTTGAACCAACCCCCTTTCACAATTCTTTGTCCGATCTCATTGAAGAGTCCTACCTTTTGAAACTCCTTGAAGATAATATTTCCTGGTTTTTATCGAGAGTCTTCTTAGTTGACTTTGGTCATTTAAGATGTAATTAACTACAGGGGTTTGCCCTTATAGGAAGCATGTCTGAACCCAGCTTAATATAAACCCTATTTAATTTTTCATATTAAATTGGGGAACTTGTCCGCAAATATAAAGGTTTCGCAGACCAAGCGGATGTCATATATTCCTTAGTTTATTTGATCGAGTTTCATCCTCAAGTCTTGTGTTTGTCCTTCGGGATAGATACGGGATTTGAGTTACAGTGCTCTTTCATTTAAACTATGAAAAATATGGGTTCAAATTGATTTTATATTTTTCTAAAACTAAATATATGTAAACTTCAACGTCCTTCCGAAGCGAGTGACGGGATTTCGATTCCGGTGACCGACAGCTTCTTATGGGCAACTCCAACCAAAAATAGCGCCGACAATACCATTTTTCATAAACTTTTATATATTGATAGCAGTAGACTATGCATCTAAGTGGATAGAAGTTGTTGCTTTATCTCAATGTGATGCTCAAATTGTTCCAAAGTTTTTAAGGATGAATATATTTTGTATATTTGGGATGCCGAGAGTTATCGTTACTGACGAGGGAAGTCATTTCAGAAATGAAACAATAGAGAAATGATTAAAGAAATATCATATCAACCATCAAACTCCTATTGTTTATCATCCTCAAACAAGTGGCTCGGTTGAATTATCCAGTCGTGAAATTAAAATAATATTGGAAAAATCTGTGAATCCAATAAAAATAGATTGGTCAGTCAAACTTGGTTATATTTTGTGGGCTTATAGGATTGCATATAGAACTCCTATAGAAATGTCCCCATATAGGTTAATATTTGAGAAAGCTTGTCATTTACCAGTTGAACATGAGCATAAAGAATATTGGGTTATTACATAATTTAATTACAATTTAAAGGATGCTGGTGAGAAAAGACTATTGCAATTAAAATGGCTTGAAGAGGTAAGGAGTGAATCTTATGAGAGTGCTAAGATTTATAAAGAAGAGATGAAGATGTGACATGATCGGAGGATTCTTACTAAAATTTTGAGCCAAAACAATAAGTTTTGCTATATAATGCAAGGTTAAGATTATTTCCAGACAAACTTAAGTCCAGGTGGATGGGCCCATTTGTTGTAATAAAAGTGTATCCCTATGGAGCTGTGGATATCAAAAAACCTAAAACTGAGAAAATATTCAAATTGAATGGTCACAGGCTGAAACATACTTTTTAGGGGATCAATTTAAATTAAATAAACTTATGTTATTGAGCCAACTAGAATAAGCACTAGTTACGTCATGCTGACGACGTTAACCAAGCGCTTTGTGGGAAGCAACCCATAGTCATTTGTGTATTTCTATTTTGATGTTATGTTGTTGTGTTTAATTAAGAAAATTGTGGTAGTATTTTGAATATACAATGATTTAGTAATGATGCTAAGACCTTAATAAATGACTTAGACATGTTAGAATAAGTATTTGGACGTTAAGTTGATTTGTGCTATATTAAGCATCGGTGCTTAAGCGTCAACATTCAGCGCTTAAGCATGATAGTTAACTAAACGTGCTAAATTATGTTTCTAGATTTAAACATGTTTTAGTGGTTTTAATGTGGGTTAGTGGTTTGAGAACGTGTCTACTAGTTTTAGGCTTGGTCCAAAGTCTATAAATAGAAGGGAATGAAGAGAATTCTCACCCCCACTTCAATTTTAACCCTAAAATCTAAGTGAGGAGAGAGAGATCTTGAAAAAATGTCTTCTTGGGAGATTGATATGAAGAAAAAGGAGGAAGCCATGAAGAAGAAGTTCATTAGTCAAAGTACAAAACAGTTATACAACGGTTTCCTAGTCGTTAGTATAGAAGGAATAGCGGAGAAAATTACAAAGATTGAGGCCGACGTGGCTTCAATTGAAGCAAAGGTGAATGAAGAACACACATTTGGAGCATATTGCATGGCAAGTTAAGATGCAATTTAGCCACACAAGTTTTATAGAAGAAGCGGACTAGGTTGTGTATTTGAAAAACAAATAGATTGAAGAAGACTCAACCACAGTTCTTCACCACCATCTGTTCTATCGGATTTATATGCCAAACGCCTAAGGAGAAACTAATGAAAGGCCATGATTCTTTCCACCAAAATAAGAGTGGAATTAAGTTCTAAGTTTAGTGTTTGTTTGTGTTAGGTGTTGTGATGTTAGTATTAAGTTTGTTTAATGTGTTTTTAGTGTTAAGTTTGTTTTAGTGTTTGTGCTTAGGAATCATCTCATCCAAGATACTTTGGATTGAGAAATTATGCATCACAAATGTTTGTATTTATTTGTGAATTAATATAAGTGTTATTTGTGTGAAATTTTGTGTTGAATTGAATCAGTTTCTATTGGTGAAATCTGAGAAAGAGGAGTATAAGACTATTTAGGGGTAGTTGACTTAGGCTAGAAGTGTATTTCACTTACAATCAAAAATATCAAAATTTGTGCACTAACGCTTACCGAACCAATTGCGCTTAAGTGTCGGTTCATGTAAACTTGTTCACAAAAGGTTTAAAGTGAAATTTTGAGCCGAAAACCTCCATTTTCACCGCGACTTCATCTCTTGCCTTCATTTTTTGCGATTTTGAGAGCTAAGGCATCCTCTAAAGTGCCGATTTTTTGGTGGTTTCAAGCCAAATTTGCTAGATTTGATCTTCTTAAGGTAGGAGCTTCACTACTATGTAAAAAAAAATTTATTTTCACCATGTATTTTGAGCGCATTATGGATTTGACTAAAAATCACTATTCATGGTGAAAATTTGAGAAAAATCTAGGAAAAATACATAGAAAATCACCATTTCGATTCGAAAAAATTCATTAGTTCAATAGTTCAGAACAAATATAGCGACGCTCTACAGTCGAGGAAACTGATTCCTGAGAGATGTTTTAAGAGTCCTGGTGGAGCAGTAGAAGATTTGTTTGTTCACCGATAGTGGGAATGTTTTTGTTGTTATTCTGTTGTGGCCGTGATTTCTGTTGTTTGAGAGTTCATAATGTTGAGACTGCTGCTTTTGTTTATGTTTTGTTTTGTTAGACACTGATGTGATGTATTTATGTCATTATGAGTAGTTATATTTTATTTTTATGATATTAATTGTGATAATTGTGTTGTATAGTGTATTTAGTTAGTTCGAATTGAACTTAATCCTGAATCTTAGGAAGGTTTAGAATATTACTAACTTTCACTTAAAAACTTTATGTTTAAAATTTTCAATTTACTACTAGGAATTTTTTTTAAGTTGCAGTAGTGAAAGTCTGTTAGTGTGTTTATTTGTTTTTATGTTATCCTACACTGCATAGAAGTCTAATGAATCTATATATGTTAGAGTTAAATTAAAATTTGATCCATTAAATTTTTACTCCTTTTTTTTTTTTTTTTACTTGAATATTTAGGATGTAAAAATTCCTGTAAGCGTGTTATTTTTAGTTTTCATTTTTGCATTAATATATATGATGCTAAAATGTTATCTTATTAAAAATTGAAGTTTGGGAAGGGAATGAAAAATTTTCTAAAACTTGAAGTTTATTTGTTCTCAAATACATTACAAATAAATTTGATTTTGATTTGAAAAAAAAATGATTATGTATATGAAGTTATATTAGGGAAGTAACATTTTGAATATAGAAATAAGTAAGAGAATTTAGTTGAAACCTACAGTAATGAAGAAAAACTTAAGGTTAAAAATTTTTAGTGTGGAAATGATAAATATAGTGTAACTATATAGGAGAAATTGTATTTTTCAAAAATTTAGAAGAGTTAGACTTTTATTTTCAATACTTAAATTTCTTTTATTAAAAATAATTTTTAAAACTAATATTATGTTTTTTAGTAAAAGATTTATATCAAAACTTTGCTTTAGGAAATGAGAAATGAAATTCAAAATCATTAAAAGTCTATCCAGATATAATAATTCTCGTCCAAAAAATAAAAAATAAAAAATAAAAAATAAATAAAAAAAGAGTTGAAAAAGGGAGAAGCTTGAGAATTAATGTCTAATCAAAAATTGGTTCAACATCTAATTTTCTGAAAGTATAAGACTTGAGAAACTCTTATGCTTAAGAATATAATATAGTAAGTATATTTATTCCTAATAAAAATTTTTAAGTGAAGAAAATAAAATGCCTAAACTTTATATTTGAAGATTTTACAAAATTTCTAAAATAGAAACTCATATTTTCAGACTTCTTTGCATTAAAAATTTCTAAACTCTAAGTTGGTGTCATGTACTAATGTTTTTTTTCTAAATTTGACTATTATATTTCTAGATCAAAATTTTAGCATATCCTAAAGAAACTCATTTACATAATCTACTTATTTTGGTTTTGAAAGATTTGAGTGACAGTTGAGGACAAGTAACATTTTATGTTTGGAGAATTTTGATACATCTAAAATATATAGTATTTATGTACACATTTTTATACCTATTTTTGATATATTACGCTTTAATGGAAGGTATTTGTGTGTTTTTCTTTTAGGTACAATCAAATGGATGAAAAATGATGAAAAGAGTGAAAAAGAAACAAATTTGGAGCAAAAAAAAGAAGGTATGCAAAAAAACTGTGGAGTCTGAGCGACCAGAACTGGCACTTATGCGCCAGTAAAACAAAGAAGGTCGCGCCTAAGCGCTCAGTACCTCGCGCTTAAGCGCCAGAAGTAGTTACTTGGTAATTCAATGAATTTAAGGACACATTTTTTAAGAGATGTCGGAAGCAACCCTTGGTGAAAACGTGGGAAATAGTTAATGGACATGAATATACATTCAATTGGCTTTTAAAAGGAGGCAACTCTTGAAAAATTAATTGAATGTGGACACATTTTGAAGAGACACCAAGGCACCTTTTAGAAAATTATAAAAGAAGACTTAGATTGAAGAACCAAGAGATCACCAACCCCTTCCAGTCAACCACACATGTCGTCGCCGCCCATAGCCACACGCCACATCCCCATTTTATTTTTATTATGTGTTGTAGTTTGTATTGTAAGTGAAGGAAAAGATTCAAAGGAATTTAACGATTTTGGTGGAGAGGATTTGAGATAAGTTTTTATCTTTGTGATTGCATTTAATTTTAATTTAGACTTCTTGTTTGTTTATATTATTTCTACTTTCAAACTTAAGTGTGGTAGTATTTTCTTCATGAATTCTGAGTAATTTTCAATATCTTTTTCCTTAAAATGATAAGTGATTAAGTATTGGATGAAATTTGTGTGACGTATTAATCTTTAATGTTGGAATAACTTTTGATGATTATAAACTTTGTGAAAACACGTAAGATCCGAGATGGCATTGTCTCAGTCAACAAATAATAAGAATCACATGAGATTGTAATTCATATGATTGAGTGCAAATAAATAAGGAAATAAACTTTGAAGGGTGTAGAATTAAAGGACTTTAGAGTGGCAGGCTAAAGCCCCCAATTTGATTTATAGTTTTAGGTTTTGATACGAGATGTTAGCCCCCAATTGGAAAGATAATAGGGAACTCTAGAGTGAGACCTAGTATCTTCTCTACCTAACTCGTCTTCAAGACAATTCAAACTTTAAATTAACCAATGTCTCAGGACAAACTAGATAGGATAGAATGTCTGTTATGATCATCTCATCTCTCTAGTCATGAATAGGGATTACTTATTCTCTTATTCTTCCATTCTCTCACTCTTCTCACGGTATTATGTCGAAAAGCAAAAGAGAATCAAAGAACTAAATGTGTATCCAAAAATTAGTTTCTTTAAGGAATAAGAAAACTCAAATACTAAATGAGCCTCATGGGCTTAATGGATCGAACCAATCAATTGTGAATTAATAGTCTAGTGTCGACCTGATTAATCGTACTAATTAGTCATACTTTTGGAAGTGACAATGTGTAGAGCCCCTTGACGTTCAAAAAGATTCTGCGATTATCTCTGAAGTACGTCAGCATACATGTGAGTTCCTCAAAACTAGTCTATCTGACTTTAATCTTCAGGCGAGCTCTTCTAGTCAAATTCGCCCACACTGCCCCGATTTGTTTTTCCAAACTCTCACAAGCTGGTTGAACATTCTCATCAAACCCATCGACAACTACCTTGCTACATCACCATGCTCGACGATTAATTCTTCGAGGTAAAAGAAAGAGAACTCCAGCCTGCCAACATACATATTTTCATTTATTAACAGCATGACAAGTCACACCAACGATAGTCAATAATGAGTTTGCTCGGGCTACTACATAGCCTATAATTTAATTTTATGTTTTATTTGGTAAACCCCTGTGCGGGTACATAGACTCCATAAAAACCCTATGATTATCTCTCTCTCTCTCTCTAAAAGTCTGTCAACTTCCTCCTTCCTCGATGTTTCTCTGGGAATGTATGTTTCTCTCGGATTTTATGTCTCTCTCTCTCTAAAAGTCTGTCAACTCCCAAAGGTATTCAACAAATAAATTAGGTAATGCAAAATAAAATTTTATATAAATATTATTGAAAATAAAAATTCTGATTTTCGAAACAAATGCAATCCTTATAAGAATAGAGAACTAAACTATCATCAATCATATCCTATTAAGCATTCTGCCAGCAAAATCAGCGCACGCTTTATACGAAAAGGGTAACTGGAGAAGCTTTAATTAGGAATACCATTATATGAGATGCTCCTAGAAGTAAAATTCATTAGAAATACAAAAAATTTAATCAAACCCACATAATAATTTGTTAAAACCATTCGATGTATAACTAAAAAAAGTAAATTATAATAGTTTGTGCAATAATTCACACGCAAAATATACCTGTTTCTTGATTGACAAATTATTTTGATTGAATGTCCTGCATTCCTAATGAACTCTTGTTCATGGAGCTCCCTACACATTTTTGCTGAGCTTACTAAGAATAAATTGTGTATTACTACTTGCAGAAAACAAATATACTTCTCTAATGGGACATTAGATACAGATCAATGATCTACAAGCCCAACAAAACATTTTTATTCAATGTTTCCCAATATATTAATGGAATATGACAATTTTCTGGGTTTATTAGCCACAAACAAAAAAGACTAAAATAGATAAGATTTAAAGAAGTAGCAGTATAGCCTGTTTGAATGGATGAAAAAATATTCATTAAAACACAAAAATGACAAATAAACTGTGCAAAAGCTTCTTAAAGTATGTCCTATTGATCTCAACAGTTACATAGCAACAATTTATAATTACAAAGCAAACATAAAGACTTTAGTGAAAATGTATAACTCAATTGGTTTGAAGCTTATTTAGGCTGTAAGGTGTTACCTATAATTCTAAGATTATAATACATATTAACCTGCTATCTTCCTCTATGATGGAACATATACATGGCGAACCTAAAACAATCTATTAGTCGTAGCTTTGTTTCACAAAGGATTGCAGAAAATTGCTTGATCAATGGACCGAAATTGCAGGATTGAATAAATGCAATGTTTGTCATTCTGTACCATAAAATGAGAATTACACAGTAATGGAATACCTCCTCTGATCGACTCTGGGCATTTGCTAGTCGCACAACAATTTCCCATGTTACTTTGGAGTGAGAGGGAAGATCTTTGATCTCGGCGTACAAACTCTGTCTGGACTGCTAGAATCAATATCATGGAAGGCTGCCAAAACTAGTGAAGGAGATCTAATAATATTCAGTTTCATTTGGCTTTCTACACAAATCTGATATTTTGAAGAGAAAAAGAAAAGGAACAAAAAATTTTAATCAATTTCTGTTCAAAACATAATGACTTGGCAAAAAAAAAAGAAAAAACATATCTATTAGTTTACTTCTTGAAGGTCTTTTTCCTTCCATGGCTTCTTTCTTAAACTGGCAGCTCTGGCAAAGTAACGGACCCTCCCACAAATAAACTTTTGCAGATTTTAATGAACCTGAATGAACAGGAAAGCCCTCACCAGGATTCATCTTGACCTGGCAAACGGCACATACAAGTAGATTGAACATGTTGCATATTGGAGATGCCAGGTTTAATCTGCAAGAGAAAGTGTGCATGGCGACATAAACGAAGAGGGAAGACAAATCCAAGTAAAAGCACACCTTATCTTCCAAAACTACAGTAATAAATCTCTCCTTTTCTTTTTTTTTTTTCTTTCTTTTTTTTTTTTTTTTTTGAAACGCTGCAATAGTATTATTTGAAAAATTTAGGAAAAACGGTAACTAAATTGCAAAATATTTTTAGAACAAGGCCTCATTCAAGAACCAGTAATGAAAAAAATAATAAACATGTCTCATATTTTCTAAATTACTAAGCTATTAAGAAACTAATAAACACTAATAAATTGTTAACTAGTAGCTGACAATTTGTTAGCATATTTAGTGGAAAACTATAATAACCTTAACAAAATAATATCTAAATGACAAAAACATAACTTAAATGTCCATGGAAAAATAAGTCATACTTTTAGGCCTCATCACCATTTACCCTCCAAAATTTTAGAAGTTGTTCCCGTATTTCACATATTTCAACAAAAGTACACCCATTAAAACTATGCCATTTATAAGAAGCATAAATCAAGGTACCTCGGTTCAAATACACCTTAAAAGCATCTCCATAATCAAAATTTATGATGATCAAGTAAACCTACCATGATTAACAAATCCCAGGTCACACCACAAGTACATTTAATGCTACAAGACGCTCATCATACAATCATCAACGATTACCTTTGCTTTACTAATTATCTTTTTTGAAAACTGCTAGCTTAATTCTAATCATTATGACCGCATCATTTTTTTTCCTTGTGCTGTTTTGAAACTCCTCACTCCACCAAATCTCTCTGTTTTTTTATGATCTACTTCAAAATTTTTCTAGAACATTTTTATGATATTTTTATCTAAATTGATCATCTTATAACACTTAAAACTTGGTTCAGCCCTTAATAAACTGCCTTGGAAGTATTGCAGTAAAAAATGCTCATTGTTCGCGAACAGCTCGTGTTTGGCTCGTTCATTTAATGAACGAGCCGAACATGAAAAAGCTTTTAACGCTCGAATTATAAATGAGCCGAACATTAACAGCTCTTTGTTCGCTCTTGTTCGGCTCATTTTAGCTCGAAATAAAAATAATTATATAATTATTTATATAATATAATATTACATATATTATTTATATAATAATATATTGTATATAATTATATCTAATTTTAAAACGTAACTGCTCGTTTGGTAATGTGGTTATGCGCATTCGTTTGCATACATTTTGTCCATGTTCGAATCCAACACCCTACATCTATTTTTTCAGTTTAATTTTAACGAGTCAATTTCGAGCCGAACACGAACACACTATTCACGAGTCGGTTTAAAACACGAGCCAAGCCTGAGCTAACACGAGTCAAGCCTGAGCTCGCTCAAGCTCGGCTCGTTTACAGCCCTACTTGGAAGATTAATAACATCTCAATCTTAAGTTCTATCATCTTATCCTAAATAAGTATTTAATCTATTATTTTTCTTTACACTCCTTTAATTTGTTTAATAACTATTATCTTACTCTTTCAATTAGAATTATCAGATAATCTTCATAAGAGAACATTCCTTCTGTTAAAAATAAATGTTTTAGTGGCTTTGTTCTCCACCTAAAAATGATTCTCATTTTAATTTTTAAAAGTGTTGAATCCTAGGACATTGTCTCTTATATTGTTCGTGAGTTCACATAACCAGGAAGAGACCTTTGCGAGGAAGGTAGACGAATAGGATCAAAGTATTTTTCATGCCTAAATTATCTCTTTTATTTTTCAACCCTCCTCCGACGAAGCAGAGAAAATGATCTGATGAAAAGAGGGAGCAGGAAAGGTTTGGTGAGAATCGCGATGCAAGATTCCCCAAAAAATACTTGGAGACTCGATCCTCTCCCCGATTTCTTCTTCCCCCCTAATATACATGTTCAAAAAAATATTAAAATACAAGTTGTGTCGTATAAAATCTATTCATGATGTCTCAATGAAAAGACCGTGATGTGTCTGTCAGGTGACTCATAAATGAAGATGTGACATATGTTAATTGGACATAGCTTTTTGCATTTTGATAGTCACAATGATTGTCGAAGAGGCCATCTAGGTTAGCCTGATTGGTTAGTTCGTCAAAGAAAATAGATAAACCAGATGAAAGAATGGGAAATGCTTGAACGAACAACATTATGTTTGATCTTTCTTTCACTTTCATCATATATTGTTTTCAACATGGTTAATGAGAATACTATGATGAATCTCAAGGTGGCGACACTGACAAAGATGTATGACAAGCCATTAGCATCAAATAAGGTTTTTCTAATGAAAAGATTATTCAACATGAAGATGATGAAAGTAGTTTGGTGGCTGAACATTTGAATCATTTCAACACTATAACAAACCATTTGTGTTCTGTGATCATCAAGTTCGATGACGAAGTCAGAGCGCTTTTAATTCTAACTTCATTGCTAGACAGTTGAGATGAACTAGTCACGGTGATAACTCTTCGGTTAATATAAAGTTAAATTTTGATAACATCGTGGGGTTAGTGCTGAGAAAGTTTGCAAGAAAGTGAGCGATGAAAGTTAAAATTTTGTGTTGAATGTTGAAAACAGAGAAAGAAATATGGATACGAATGCAAGCAAAGTCATATTCAAGTCTAGAAGAGGAAAGTCTAAGCCAGAAATAGAAAATGACAGAAGTGAATGCTAAAAATGTGACAAGAAATGTCACTGAAGGACTATAAGCCTTCGAAGAAGGTTGATGGTGGTGGTCAAGATAGAAACCTATTTAAAAGTGTCTCCACAGATGAAATCTAATGTGATTACCTAATTTTATCCCGAGACGGTACTGAATCTTGGATAGTAGATTCAATTGTTTTTTTTTTAATACTTAACTCAACAAAGTGTGCTTAAAAACAAAACTAAGACAGATCTAGGAAAGGTGCATTTGGGCGATAATAAATTCTGCAGAATTGTAAGAAAGGGTAAAGTTGATATCAGGTTACCAAATTGAATAGTCTGAAAAGTCAGTGAAGTTACACATGTTCCAAGCTTAAAGAGAATTTTGATCTCGGTGAGCCAGTTTGCAAGGTCAGGGTTTGTGACTACTTTCACAGATGATTCATATAAGGTGACAAGAGGGCAATGATGATGGCTCGGGGCAAATATTGAATACACTATTTACTAGATCATTGAGATAACAAAATATATTGATGTGGCAAAAACAAAGGTTGATGCAAGTCTGACACCGTAGGCTTTGTCATGTGAGCGAGAAAAGTATGAACAAATTTTATGGTTTAAAATCTATAGATCAATATCTTTATAAAGACTGTATATGACAAGTAAAAGAAAGTTTCTTTCTCCAAAAGTGGGTCAATGATAAAGTCCAAAGAGCTGAAGTAAGTACATATATGTGAGGAAAGTGGAGGAAGAGGATGGATGTGTTCTCCAAGGCTAAATTATGTGTTGTGTCTTTGGACCCTCCTCCGACGGAGCAGAGAAGATGATCTAATAAAAAGTGGGTCGCAAGAAAAACTCTGTAAGAGTCACGATAAAGGATCTCTCCCCCTCCCCCCAAAAAAACGGAGGTTAAATCCTCTCCACAGTCCCTTCTCCCCCCAACTTATACATGTTCAAGAATATATTAAAATACGTATCATGTCATAAAAAATCTATTCACGGAGTTTAGATGAAAAAACAGCGACATGTATGTCAGATGGCTCATGAGGATGTGGCATATGTCCATCGGTCTTGACATTTGCATTCTAACGGTCCCAAGGATCGCTGAATAGGCAAGTCATGTTAGTGAGTATGATTGGTCAGTTCATTAGAAGGAACAAGCAAACCAAATCGGTGAGCCAATTCGCTAAATCAGTATGGCAAGTCAGCTTGACAGCTAGTGCAAGATAGCTAACACATCGACAAATAGTGTCAGCAGGACACTCCAACAACAGTCGAGTCTTCTAGATAATTTACCTGATCGGCCCACGAGGCCAACCAGACATAGGTTTTGGCCAATAAAGCCTGATTTTTGTTGTGCAAAATGTATATCACCATTCAAAGATTATATACTACTATAAAATCAAACATAAATGCTACAGTAGCATAACTATCTCATACAACATACCCACAATGAATTCTTTTTTAGCCATCTTACAAATACATATGACCATTTAAATTAACTCCTATAATTCAATTTGAGGGCATGATTAATGTTCTAGGTTTTCAACTAGTACGCCCATGACTCTATACTAATCAATGTTGAATTGGGATTCATTTTAATGTTGTTCACTAAATAAAAGCACAAGAAACTATTTAGCAAATTTTTTTATTCCTCACAATGTCAAGCATCGCATTGCGCTTTAATAGCAAGTCAAGTATAGGATACAAAATTATTGAATTTTCAAATTACAATGGTTTGCCTCACAATTTACCAGCATTAACAAATAAAAAGGAATATTTCGTTTTCAAAATGCAATTAAATACAATCTCATGTGAATGCTCAGTGTTCTGAAGCAAAAGAACGATAACTTAGATCTGAACGCACTTTAAGTATCAAAAGAGTCAAATCACGAGTGTTAGGGTAATAGATGAATTTTTTATCATACAAACCGATAAGGCTTTGATGCATTTGGTTGTAAATGACACAATCAGAGACAACTAAAAACGAAAGACCTGAAGTCAAAATGTATCATATAGATTGTACCTTTGAGCAAGTTCTGCAGAACCATCCTCAAATAATTCATCCACTGCGTAAGGTTCAAAATAGTTTCTTACTAAAAGGTGAGATGGTGATTCGTACGACTTTTTGTGAAAGAAATTTTTTAAGACCCCCATCCCTTTCTTCTTTGTTTGAACAAATGGAGATATGTTTTCCGGCGGCAATAAATCAACCACTATACATGTAGTATCATCCCTGAGTCCCTTTACCTGTACAGCTTCCTGCAAGCGAAATGGGACTATTTAGTCAGCAGAAACAATAACTTCTTGTTCATGTCAATAACAACAAAAGCATTACCATGTGATATAATATTTTGATGATTATAAATAACAGAGAACGTTACTAGGTAGAGAAAGTGTCAAAATAAAATACCCTAATTCTTTAGTCTCAGAGTCTATATAGTGTCAATTTAGTCCACAAACTCATTTAATATGAGCTGAAACACTCACCACGGGAGACTATTTTAGCCTCAATTTAAAAAATCTTAAACTAATTTGACACTTTTATCAACTTTGGAATTAAAATGGCCCCATGTAAACAGTCGGGGGACTATTTTAATGCTGTACTTTTACTTCGCACTACCTTAACAATTTTCTTAGCAGCAATATCTGCTGGATGTCCACGAGAACAATTCAGAGTGGATTCAAAACTCAGAACATCCCACACACCATCACTAGAGATGATAAGTCGGCCACCAGCATTTGATAGCTGCAAAAAAGTCCTACAATCAGAGACAGAACACGTTGACATCAAACATATAGGTTATGCTGAATCAGAATTGTTGACTATCATTAAAATTATCAGGATAAACTTGAACAGATAGATAGCAAACTTTAAAGGCATCATATGTTATGGTCAACCATATGTGCCAGATAACCAAAAAAAATTAGAAAAGATATTCATAAAAAAAAGAATTATCAAGCTCTGGTGCACAAATTTGTATCTATAAATATAAGGTATTACAACATGTGACATGATATAAGTTACAAGTTTGGAAGTAAAGCCAAACGGAAGTACTGAACAAAATATGCATATCAAAAAGTTGAATCAACACAGACACCGTCTACACGTTCAAAGATGTCACGGCATCTGAAAAGATAAATACAATGTTTTGCAACAAAAAATTAAAATGATACAAAGTTATTTCACAATTCATGTGTCTCTAAAAAAATATAAGATTAAAATCATGCATTCTCTTTAAATCATTAAAATTAGTGGCATGAACAATTTTAAGAATTTAAGATTATTGGATCATCCATACATACATACATACACGCGAGCAGTGGAAGTCCTCCACTAGACCAAGCGCCCCAATATCTATGTGGCGCTCCAGGGCCCAGTTCCAAATAGAAGTCCAGAGCTACAAGTGGTACCCAGGCGCCCACTTTAGAGCCCAGAACTCTATAGAACAAAGCGCTTGAAATTCCAGCGCCTAGAAGGGTAACATTTGTTTAAAGGTTCAAAAAAAGAGATACTTGAAACTTGGTGCTTGGGACAGACAAACCTGTGCCCGGAAAAACTACGCCAAACTGGAAAGGCAGCACCCGGGAGTGGCGCTCCAGCACTAGAAGCAGTTTATCATTCAATCAGGATTTAAGTCCTTGACTACTATACGATGAATGTATCTCTCAGCAGTACGTGAAACAAGGCAAGACAAGGCAAGCGGTGCAGCGTGTTCTGTATTGAATTTCTGTAGTTTGCTCTTGTACAATCATGAGTTCCAAGCTTGTAAAGAGAAACTCTGAGTGTGGTATAATCTACATATTTCTATTCATTTCATAGTAAAATTTTATGTGTGGTGTGAATCCATGATTTTTATTTCCTTAAGTTTTTCACGTTACATCTTGTGATTTTTGGATTTTTTGGGTTATGCATTTTTATTAATTTTTTTTGTTTCATGTCTCTCCAATCAAAGTGTTTTTCCACAGTGTTATTTGGTTGTGAATTGATTGAAACATGTTTTTTGTCCCAACAAGTGATACCAAAGCGGAGTTTTCTGAAGACCTTTGATTTGAGTGGAGGTAATGGTCGACAAAGTGAGGTACAAGGTTAAAATGTTCAATGATTCGAATTTTGCATCCTGGAAAATACAAGTTGAAGATTTGTTTTATAAAAAAAAATTGTATCCGTCACTGGAAAGAATCACCAAAAAATCTGAATCTATGACTAAAAGAATGGGAAATGTTTGATCAAACAGCCCTATGTTTGATCTGTCATTCACTTTCCTCATTTGTTGCTTTCAACACAGTGAATGAGAAAATTATGATGGTTCTCATTGTTGCATTGACAATGATATATGAGAAGCCTTCAGCTTCAAATAGTTTTTTTTTATAAAGAAATTAAACAGCATGACGACGGCGGAAGGGAGTTCGGTGGCTAAACATTTGAATAATTTTAACACTGTGATAAACCAATTGTGTTTTGTGGGCATCAAGTTTGATGCTGAGGCCAGACACAGTTAATTTTATTTTTATTGTCAAACAATTGAAATGGACTGGTTATGGCGATGAGTAACTCTTTAGGTAATATGAAGTTAAACTTTGATGACATCTTGATGTTAGTGTTGAAAGATAGTTCGCAAGATGATGAACGAATTGAAGTTTGATAACAGAAAAATGAATCTGGATAAGTAAAAGGCATAGACAAATAGAAGTCCAAAAGACAAAAATCCAGGTCAAGAAGAGGAAATAACACAAGTTAATGTTAAATTTGTGGGAAGAAAGTTTATTTCATGGAATGCTCCGAAAAAGGCTGGAAAAAGGCTGATGATGAAGATCAAGACAAAAAATCTCTCTAAATTTGTCTCCACAAGTGAAATCCAATGTGACTACCAAGTTTTATCTTTAGACAATAATGAATCTTCGATAGTATATTTAGGTGCCTTTTCAGAATAATCTTTGGAAGGTGTATTTGGGAGATAATAAAACCTGTAATGTTGCAAAAAAGGGTGAAGTTGATAGCATGTTGTCAAATAGAACGATTTGAAAGCTAGGTCAAGTTAGACATGTTTCAAATTTGAAGAGATTTAATCTCGGTGTGTCAGCTTCTGTAACACCAAATTTTAAGAAATCACGTAAGAAGTTTGTCATTTGAAAAAAATACCTCAAATTTTGTATCTCTTAGAATTTGACTGAATCGATTTTATTAAATTTTACATGTCAAATCGTTCAAATTGAGAAAAAACACTATGAATTATGAATATAATAGGAGATATAAAAATAATAAGATAATGACATAATTAAACTAATTAAGCATCTAAATAAATCCTTAATCTCGAATAATTATTTCCACCGACTATTTTCAGCGATTCTCAATAGTGGGATGCAATGAAAGGGTTGGCATTAATTATGAGGGATGCATGGGAAACTTAGAATTCCTTTCTGTTCTTTCTCGATTTGTCAATTTCGTGCACCTGGAGCTTTCCCGCAACATTGTTACTGTAGCAGGCACAATCTGAGCACAACAAAAAGCCACAGCTCACAACAAGAAATTTCAAAGAGATTTTGGTAAGAAGAAACTCCATATTTATCATTCCGAACATTCATTTCATTCCTTACAATTTCATTTTGACATATGCTACAAATTAAAGAATTGCATGTATTTTCTATTGTTGCAGCTTTGCGGCGAACAAGACTGTCAAACCGAGAGCTACACTATCCGATAAGTTCATTTTATGACTTGGGAAAGGGTTGAGAGTAAAGGAAGAAAAGGTTGCAGAATAGAAAAAATATCTGTTAGACATATTTATGCCGAGAAAGCCCTTTCGAGGTAAGTTAAATCAGAAAATCAAATTTGGGGCTAAATTAAGGGCTCAACTACAAATTTCACAAATTTATAAGGGTAGTATGAATTCCTCTTTGTTTACAGTAGGCGGAGAGTATGAGGTAAACTTGGAGAAACTTTTCATAGGGTTGTTTCGTCAATTTAATTGAAATAATCTTGTGCTACTTAAAAAATATAACTCTCTATGGATTTCCATGTGAGTATACTTGACATTATTACATTTAGAATTTTTTACATATTGTAGATGAATATTTGCATTAACTGTATGAATGCAAACTTGATTTGCCACTTACGATACATATGACTTTGTTAAGCTATGAATCTTAGAAATATGTTTATAAAATTATTACTTATAGGTTTTTGTTTATTATGATTCAAACAAAGATAAATGAAATGTCTATGATAAATATTTGTTACAGGAATTGTGATTTAAGAAACATCACAAGTGATGTTATCAGTAGGTTATTACATGAATACTTGCAAATATGGATGATGATTAACGATGGGATTCCCAACTCCTAGCACTAAGATAGAGAAGAAACCCTGATATCCGTTGAGATCAAATAAGAACGGAATGTAGGAAACTGTTGATACCAGAGGGTATTGATAACTATTATATGTGAAAGGACCCAACCTTTATCAGCATTTATCAATAGTTTATGTAGCATTTGGGCTGAGTGACAACTCATAACATGACATGAAATAAATGAGGTCTATACAATTATAAATAACAAATCTATTATTATATTGACAAATCTAAAGAAAAAGTTTAAGATTACACATGAATAGATGAAATAAATATTTTATACAACAATCTTAATTCTTTGCATTACATGTGTTTTATTTTATATATTTTATACAACTATAACATATTCTGTCATTTATTGTGAACACGTACAGGAGTTACAAATGAGCGTGCACATTGTTTCTTTTTCGTCTATAAAATCATATTTTAGCATTGATTACTTCACTAAACTTGTTGTAACTCGCTCTACGTTGCTGATTTTCAAAGAGTGAAGGAGCAAAAGGGCGGATAGCAAGGTGTGATATTTACAGGTTTTGCATTTCATAATTTATGGAGTTTGTATAGGTTTTGGGTATGTAGTTTAATTATGTTGAACTTAGCATTTTTGTATAGATATATATGTTTAGGTGTGATTTTTCACATTTTCGAGTATATGTGAGAATGATTTATGAAATTAAATATATCAAGTATGTTTATCGTGATTTAATTTGACAAGATCAACACCTACTATGTCATAATTTCGTAAGTCATGATGAGTGTTGATGAAAATTTAGCTAACCGAATTGTCCGTTTATGTCGCACCACAGTTAACCATTAGGGGGGACTAGTTGGGGTACGATAGAGAGTGATAACATGGGCTGATTATTAAATGAAAAGAATGATGGAAGCGTGTTGGGATTAGAACAAGTAAAAATGAGATTAAATATGAATTGATTTATACAAAACTATAGGTTGATAGATCTTATGTGAGTAACCAATATGACTTTAGGATCATGCATGCACGAAATAATTTTTACATAATAAATTACATTTGAATAATAGAATGTGCCAATTCAGATGAATATACTAGGAGAAGAATCAGAAAATATTGAGGGTCGGTATCCTATGCCAATTGCAGAGTAAGAAGTGCAACCTGAAAAATGTTTTGAACACAAATGATAATCAGAACAAAAACTAGAACCACTAAGTTAGAGGGTAGTTTATATCGCAAGTGGTTAACAAAATGATTGTTATTGAAGGATCATCCACTAGTACAGGCCTAGATTTGAACTTGGGACAGAAGTTGAACGGTAATTGAAGATCTTTCAAACATTCAAGCCACCGTCTGCATTGAAGGGTACTATTGATCCATCAGCTACCGAAAACTAGCTTTTGAAGGTTAGGAATATTTTGGATGACATGATTTGTCCCAAAAATAGGAGAGTGGTGCTAGCCACTTTTAAATTAGGAGAGACAGAGAAGTGGTGACAGGCTCAACATAGCCTGAAATTTCAGCTGACACCTCTTTCACAGATTCATTTGGATGAGTTTGTTAAAGCATTTAAGGATTGGTTTATTCCGCCTTTAGCCAGAATAGCATTACAATATAAATTATTCAATTTGACTCAGTGGGTCCAAGACAATTATGCAATATGAGACAGAATTTATCTCTCTTTGCAGATATGGACCCACTATGTCAGTACCCACAAAGAAAAATGTAAAGATTTCTACGCAGCCTCAAAAATCAGTTGAGGTTGACTTTGGCGCCATTCGAAATCAGTTACTTCTCAATACTAATTTAAAGAGTCAGACGAATTGAAAATGAGCTAAGCTTTTCCAGTCAGCAGTGACAATCTCAGGTAAGCAAGAGTAAAAGTTTTGGAAAGGTTGAAGAGTTTCAAAGCAAAAAAATTAATTTAGAAGATAAGCATAAGCAACCTCGGTTAGAAAAGCCAGTTTGTGAGAAGTGTGAAAAAAGACATTTGAGCAGTGTTTGACTAGTTTAGGAAATTGCTATAAATATGATTGTCGATGCTTTGAACCGTAACTCCGCATCTAATGCAAATTGGATTACTTGGAAGTGAAATTTATCAAAGAAATTGATGCCTTGCGGTTGAAAGTAAAGACAAGGTGATATGGGATATTTATGATAGTTAATGGTGCTCCCAACTCTGACAAATGGAATTAAGATGGCTCAAAGAGTTAACAGTGAATATCTGAAATATCTGAACTAACTTCAATTAGGAAGAAGGTCGCATATGACTGTTGATAAAAATAGTGTTATCAAAAACAAGTTGTAATTATGAGTAACTGTTGATTATGATTTGAGCCCGTAAATCTTACATGAAGCCCATCATTTAGGGCACACAAGTTATCCATGCAGTGCTAAAATTTACAAAGATTTGAAATTAATATTCTAGCGGCTATGTATTCAGAAGAATATTGTTGAATGTGTCTACATGTCTAATTTGTCAGATAGTAAAGGTTGAGCATCAGAGATACAGCAGATTACTACAATCATTATCTATACCTGAATGGAAATGGGAAAAAAATTGTTATAGTTTTTGTTTTGGGCTTTCCTCGATCCAGACAGGGTCACAAGAGAATTTGGATCATTATTAACAGGCTAATAAAGTCAACTCAATTCTTGAAAAATTGGTCCGATTATATGTAAAATAAATTATAAGATTGCACGGTATTCTAAATATTATCATTTCTGACAAGGACGGAAGATTTACATCCATGCTGGGGAAAGGAATTCAACAAGGCTTGTATATACATTTGCATCTTAGCACAACATTTCATCCACAAACCGACAGATAATTCAAGTATCGGAAGATCTTTTGAAGTTTTATGTCTTTGACATTAAAGCTAGTTGGAAAGATCACATCCCGATGATCCAGTTTGTCTACAATAATAGCTATCAATCAAGTATCAAAATGGCTTCATATGAAATAATATATATTAGGAAATATAAAACTCCATTAAGTTGAGTTAAATTGGATGAACGTCAAATATTTAAATCCTAAGCAAATTGATGAAGCCATAGAGAAAATCAGGTCTATCAAAGAAATTGAAAATTGCTCAAGAATGACAACAGAAATAATATGACACAATGCAAAAAGCAATAGAAGTTGAATTTGATGATTTTGTATTTTTAAAAGTCAGACCAATCAAAGGTATAGTAACATTTGGTCATGGGAGAAAGTTGAGTTTCACGTATATTGGTCCAGTTGCTTATAAGCTAGCTTTACCTACTGATATGTCAGATATATATGATGTGTTTCACATCTCAATGTTGAAAAAAATAGTTTCAAATTTGGACCAACGGATTTTACATAAATACATTGAAGTACAGAAAAAATCCTACCATATATTAAAGAACCAGAAAGCATTTTAGAAATAGATATTAAGAAGTTGAAGAACAGGCAAATTTATCTTCTCAAAATAAAGTGAAAGCACGTGAAAAAATTTCTCTTACTGTTTAGGTAAATTCAAAAATTTTTTTATGAAGAATATTTTATAAGAATGAGAGAGCTATAACACCCAATGTTACAAAAACAAATAAAAATTTTAACACATGAAAAAAAATACCACAAATTTCGAATCTCTTAAAATTCAACCGAATCAATTTTATTAAATTCTACATGTCGAATCAATCAAATTGACATACAACACTATGTACGAATTATAAATATAATGGAAGAAATAAAAATAATAAGATGTTGACTTAATTAAACTAATTAAGCATCTAATTAAATCTTTAATTCCAAATTATTGTTTTCATCGATTCTTTTCCACGATCCTCAGCCGTGGGATGCAATTAAAGGGCTGGGATTAATCGTGAGGGTGAATAAATGCATGGGAAGCTTCAAAATCCATTTCCTTCTCTCGATTTCTCAGTTTAGTGCGCCTGGAGATTTCTCATGACCTTGCTACTGTATCAAGCTTGGTTCGCGCGCACAACCAAGAGCTACAGCTTACGGCAGGAAGTTCCGGGGAGATTTTTGTAAGAAACTCCATTTTATGATATTTTGGGCATTTAAATCCTTACACTTCCATTTTGACAAGTGGTACGAATTCAAACATTCCATATGTTTTCTATTGTTGTAGCTTCGCGGGAATAATTACAGAACAGTCTAACTAAGATTTACGTTCTCCGGTATGTCCATTTCACGAGTTGGTAAAGGAGTTAAGTGGAGACGAAGAGGGAACCGAATAGAAAAGTATCGGGAAGGCATATTTATGCCGAGAAACAACTTTCAAGATAAGTTAAAGAAAGAAATCATATTTGGGGTATTATAAATTCCAGATTTTTTACACTGAGCGACGAGTTCGACGTGAACTTGGGAAACAGTCGTCATAAGACTACCCTGTTGATTCAAGAAAAAATTTTATGCTAACTTAAGGAAAAAAACTCATTGTAGGTTTTCATGTGATTATGTTGTCGTTATTGCATTTAGAATTTTTTTGCATATGGTTGATAAATACATGCAATGATTGTATGATAGCAAACTTAATTTGACTTGTACTATATATATGGTTTTATTATGCTATGAATTTGAGGAATATATTTATTGCTTGTGGGTATTCGTTTACTATGATTCATGTATATGATATATGAAATATTTATGATAAATGTTTGCTACAGGAATTGTGATTAAAGAAATGCCACAATGAAGTTATAGGTAGGTATTATATGAATACTTGCAAGTACAAATGATAGAGAATGATGGAATTCCTGACTTCTAGCAATTAGACGAAGATGAAACTTTGAAAATTGTTAAGGTCAGACGAGGAGAACATGTAGGGAACTGTTAATACCAGATGGGCTATTGTAAACTACTATGGTAATAGGGACTCGACTTTTATCAATGGTGAATATAACCTTCAAGCTGGGTGACGACCTATGACATGATATAACATGAAAATAGTTGGGGTCTATACAATTACAAGTAATATTCCTATATTTAGATTGATGATTTTTATGAATATGTTTATGATTACACATGAAGTGATGAAATACAAATTTTATACAACAGTCATATTTCTCTGCATTACATGTATTTTTTTTACATATTTTATACAGTTGTAGCATTTTTTTACATGTTTTGTGGACATGTACATGAGTTATATATAAGCAAGCATGTTTTTTTTCTTCTGCAAAATTTTATTTTTGCATTGGTTATTTCGTTGAACTTGTTATAGCTCACTCTACGTATTTAGTTTTCAGAAATGGGTATTAAGCACTAGGGCAAGTAACTAGGTGTGACATGTACAGTTTTTGCATTTCATAACTTTGGGAGCTTGTACAAACTTTTGAGCTCATACTTTTATTATGTTAGATTCAACAATTTTGTATATATATGTGTAAATGTGTGTGTATATGTGTCTGTGTGTGTCACGTACCCTGGCCTGTTGGTTGGCATCCAAGGTATAAGACCCCTCAGGTCGGGGGTTCGAATCCCATCTGGCACTGCTGGTCGTAAGGTGTTACTCAAATTGTTAGGCACAATAGGAGTGGTTGGATGCTCGTATGATAGCCTCTGGTCATTCCTTATATATATATATATATATATATATATGTGTGTTTCGGTGAAATGATTTTTCATGCTTTTGATTATATGTGAATGTGAATTATTTATAAAATGAATATCTCAAGTACATTTCTGGAGATTTAATTAGAACGATTCATCACCTATTGGGTCTTGATTCTACAACTCAGAACGAGTACTGGTGAAAATTTAGTCTGGTCGAATCGTCCACCTCTAAGAAAGGCTAGTTGGGGTGTGATAGCTTGAAGGTAAGGGTATGTCACTACATTCACAGATGATTCGTGGTAGGTGATAATGAGGGCAATAGTGATGGTTTGGGGCAATATTGAAGGCACTATTTACCTGATAAATGAAATGGCATAATCGATTAATGTGGCCAATACAAAGGTTGATGCAGGTCTTTGGCACCACAGACATGACCATATAAGTGAAAAATATATGAAGTCCCTACTTTCTAAGAACAAGCTTTAAAATTTAAAATATATAGATCTAGATTTTTGTGAAGACTGTATATATGTCAAGCAAAATAATTTTTTTCCCTCAAAAGTGGATCATTGGTGAAGCCCAAGAAGTTGAAGTTAGTGCATACTGGTGTATGGCATCCTACTCCAAATCAATTCATTTGAGGTTCTCGTTATTTTGTCATTTTTATAGATGATCACACTAGAAAAGTATAGGTTTACTTCTTAAAGCATAATTCTGATATATTTGGGGTGTTTAAGAAGTGAAAGGCTCATAGCAGAAAATGAGACAGTCTTGAAGTTGAAATGTCTCAAATCAGATAATTGCGGTAAGTGATCAGAGGTTTGAGAGTTATCATACTTTAGAAGGGATAATGCATGAATTCACTATTTCAAGAACAACACAATAGAATTGTGTGGCAAAGGGCATGAATGGAACCATTACACTGCCTGCCAGGAGTATGTGGTTCCATGCAAGCTTGTCAATGTAGTTATGGGCAAAAACAGTAAACATTGTAGTTTATCTGATAAAAAATGATCCTTTAGTACCTTTCAATGTACTTGAAGAAATTTGGAGTGATAATGAGATAAATTTCAATGGAATTCCTCTGCCAGACCAGGCGCCCCAATGTTGGGACGCCTACAAGGCCAAATTCCATTTGGAAGTTCGGTGTTGGAAGTGGCGCCCAAGCGCCCACCTTATTGCTCATAACTCTACAAAACAAAGCATTCGGAATTCCAGCACCTAGAAGCGAACATAGAGACCAAAAACTCGACGCTCAAAATGGGTGATCTAGCTTCCAAAAGAACGACTCCAAAGCGCGTAGAAAGGCAGCACCTAAAAGTGGCACTCCAGTGCCAATAGTGATTTCTCATTGTATCTGGATTTAAGTCTGTGACTTCTATAAAAGGAATGTATCTCTCGGTAATACGTGAAACAAGAGCCACACAGAGCAAGTGGTCCAACAAGTTTTTTATTGGATTTATACAGTTTGTTCTTTTCCGAAGAGAGAGGAAGAGACTTCGTGAGTCTCAAGCTTGTATAGAGAAACTCTGAGTGTAGTATAATCTATATATTTCTCCTCTTTCATAAAAAAATTTTGTATGGTGCAACTCAATAGTTTTTTTTCCCTGTTCTCAGGTTTTTTCACGTTAAATCTCATATCTTTTTTAATATCTTGTATTGTGCGCTTTTGCTCAACTATTTTATTTCAAATCTCTCAAGTCAATGTGTTTTCCCGT
>NEWO01000183.1:1135789-1150105 GCA_003013225.1 Phalaenopsis aphrodite
TATATATATATATATAATATTCATCTTTAAGCAATGGACAAAATAAAGCAAAAGTTTCACTCATAATTTAGGCAAAAGATCAAAGAGTTTTCACAAAAATTTCAGAAAAAGCTCTAAGAGTTTTATCGAAAACTAATACATCATACACTGAATTTAACAAAAATTCTTTTCAGTTGCCAAAATTTTATTTGAATTCTATTATTAAGGCCTCGCAAAATTTCATAATCCTCTTTATTTTATATCTTAAATATGCATTTTGAAATATCTATTGATGAAAAATATCCAAAATTCAATCCTGAAACTGACAAACTTTTTAAACTATAGGAATGGGAACTTTACTTTAAAACCTTGTTTCCATCTACTTCGCTTAGTCGCTTACCATCACTTGCTTCACATGAGGAATAGGAACAATAAATTCACCAACATCCACGTCACCAATTGACCTTGAGAGACACAAGCCACCTGGCCAACACCTGAGAGGTCCAATCTGGAATAACATTTCATTAAATCAATATCAGTAAATTTTACTGTCAGTAATAAAGCAATTTTTTAAGCTACCATGAACTATTTCCAACTATTTAAGGAAAAGTATGAAAAAAATGGCTTATAAGCTATGCATATAAATCCCAAAATTTCCAGTCCCTGCAGCCGCCCCTGTAGTCAAAACAAAATCAAAGAGGAAGTAGGAAGTACAGGTATTTAGAAAAATAAAAGTCACCATGTTTAACCTAAATGGTCACAAAAATCAGCTTCCTTCAACCCAATTATCATGAACTCATAATTAGCACTGGTTAGCAAAGCTTGCTAAATTGTGGAGCATAATTTTTCCCTCGGAATAAAATCCAATATGCAAATTTTGTCGGACCTTTGTGGTTTCAATATTTGCAATTATTTCATTAAAGGCTTTTAGAATTTTATTATACTTCAGCTTCCCTAAATTTTTCTTCATAAAGAGGAGATCATGTCTTGTATGTCTGTCAAAAAAAAAATTATGGCTATAAGACTGTAATTCTCCAATATTAATTATAGTGAAATATACAGCAAGCAGCGCTATAATGTAGCCATCAATTTGGTGAACACATACAAAATTTGGAGAATCAATCTTGTTTTTTTTCTTTTTTTATACTTTTTGTTCTAGAAGTTTGGAAAAGGCTTCACCAATTTCCCAACAAAACCATCACACAGAAAGAGGCAGAAATTGGGAAGTTCATAAAAAGATGTTAAAAACAGTTAGAATGGTCGCCTCATTTCAATTTTTGAGTTAACAAACTACAAAATTTAAACTTTTTGCCTCAAAGAAAAAGAGGAAAATCCAGGTTAGTTGCACTAACAAAGCTCCATCTGTTTTCCCACCATGATAAACAAATGAGCAGAGAAGGAAAAATGCCAAAAAAAACTAATAAATAAATATAAAGTAATTATCTACTTTGGGTTAGCTGATCTGGTCTCCCTCCCACCCTATCTTCTCACTTCCTTTCCAGCCTCTCTCATCAAAGATTTTCAGTCGGTTTCTATAGTAGGAAAATGGGTTTAAGATCTTATTTGTTCAATTGTGTTCATAAAAAAGAACCTGCATCCATTGTCACATAAACAAAGGACACAAAAGAGAGATTTTTTTTATTTAACATTCAAGTATCTAACAAGTATAAAAATAGGCCACTCCCAGCTTTTTCAGTATCTCCTTTTTAACAATTTACAAAAAAAAAAAAAACCCCCCCTAATATGAAATGAGATTTTTGGTTTTGTTTTGTACTTCAAGCAATTAATGACCTTCTTCTCTATGGTTAAGAAAAAAACCCCTACTTTATAGAAAAAAAAATTCAGTCTACCTAACAACCATAGCTAGGACAATCCATAGAGCCCTTTGTATTACAAGAGTTGGCCAACCAACCAGGCACTTTAAAAAACTTAGGGTGTTTGAGATCACCTTTATTTTTTGTTTTTTATTTGTGTTTTTTGTCTCTATTTTAACACTGCTATTATCGGGTCTCAAGCCAAGGATGTGAAAAGCGAACGATTGAGTTAGGTAGCCGACATCCAATATAAAATTTGTCGAAAAATCATGACATAAATCCTTTGATCATTGTGTAAATGCTAGAGTGTTCCATGGAAGATACATGTTGTATGGTCTGAATAAAGTGAAAAGTGTGCGAGCACCGCTACACTGGCGTCCGGGTGTAGTGTTAAATAAGCAAGGGGTTCCCACATTACGGATCAATATGGGTAAAGAAGTTACTCCATAAAACTAATATTATCATAGGATCTTTGAATAAAGTTACTCTCACAGATAAATTAATTGAATTGGTTGATATTATGAATCATAGAAAGATAAATATCTTATGTATTCAAGAAACTAAATAGATTGATGAAAAGGCTAAGGAGATTGATAGCTTGGTCTTAAATTTTGGTATTCATGTAAGAGTCGCACTAGAAATGTTGTAGGTGTAATTATAGATAAGAGTTTGAAAGTTAATATTGTAAAAATTAATAGAATTAGAGATAGAATTATAGCCTTTAAGATTGTTGTTGATACTAAAATTTTTAATATTATTAGTGTTTATGCTCCTCAAATAAGTTTAGACATAGGTTCTAAATAAAAATTCTAGAATGACCTAGAAGAATTAATACAAATTATAACTCTTGAAGAAAGAATTTTTATTGGAGGAGATTTAAATGGACATGTAGGTAGACTGGTAAAAGTTTTAGAAATATTCATGGTGGCTACGATTTTAAAGTGATTAATGAAGAAGGTAGGGTCATATTAAATTTTGCTTTAGCGTATGATTTTGTTATTGGTAACTATTCGAAAAAAGAGAGGAGCATATTATTACTTATAAGAATAGATCTAATAAAACACAAATTGTTCTTATGAGAAGAACAGATCGTCAAGAATGTTGAGATTGCAAAGTCATACCAAGTGAAAATTTAAGTCTCAACATCGATTATTAATTTTGAATTTTAAGATGGAAGTTGTAAAATAAAGAATATTAGGATTCATAATCCTAAAATTAGATAGGGGCACCAAAAAGACACAAAAAAATTACTTTTATGAGTAAAATTCAAGATTTCAAGATTTGGGATATTCATGAAGTAAATTTTATGTGAGCTAAACTAACAAACACTATTAAACAAATAGGAAAAGATGTACTTGAAGAATCAAAAGAAAAAATTTATATAAATAAAAATAATTGGTAGTGGAATAATAATATGCATGGAAAGATAAAATAAAAGAAATTATGTTGCAAAAATTGGTTTAAATATAAAAACTTAGAGAAGTAAGAAAAATATAAAATGACCCATAGGGAGTCTAGAAAAACAATCTTTAACACTAAAAATTTAATTTTTAGTGATTTTTGTAATAGATAGATACTAAAAAAAGTGAAAAATATATGTATAAACTAGTCAAACAAAGAGAAAAGAAAAGTAAAAATTTAACTCAGGTAAAGTGTATTAAAGATGAAAATCAAAAAGTATTTTTCTTATAAAAAGATATTCAACATAGGTGGGTGAGTTATTTTGATAAACTTTTCAATGAAGTTATAAAAATACGATCGACCTTAGTGATCTTAAGATTGTTAATAATAATAAAATATTTCATTTTTACGATCACATTAACAAAAAAGAAGTTGAGGAGGTTTTAAAAAAAACAAAGAGTGTAAAGTCTGTATGACCTAATGATATCCCAATTGAAGTGTACAAATATTTAGGAGATTTGGAAGCAGCTTGGCTTACTAACTCTTTAATATTATTTTAAAAACTAAAAAGATGCCTAAGGAGTGGGGGAAGAGAATTTTGGTCCCAATTTTTAGGAATGAAGAGGATGCACATGATTGTACAAATTATAGAGGAATTAAGTTGATGTTTCATACTTTAAAACTATGGGAGAGGGTAACTGAAAATAGGTTAAGACGTATTACAAAGATTTCTCATAATCAGTTTGGATTTATGTCGGGCAAGTCTACTATGGAAGCTATACATTTATTGAGAGGTTTGATGGAGAAGTAGAAAGAGAATAAGGAAGATCTACATATGATTTTTATTGATTGGAAAAATCTTACAATAAGGTTCCAAGAGATATCCTTTGGAGAGTTCTAGAAAGAAAGGTGTTGATATGACTCTTATTCAAGTCATTAAAGATATGTATACTAGAGTCGTTACTTGTGTTCGAACAAAAGGAGGATTGACCAAATATTTTTCTAATTTAGTTGGATTACATCAGGGATCGGCTTTAAGCTCATATCTTTTGCTTTAATTATGGATGCTCTTACTGGACATTTATAGAAGGATGTACCTCAATGTATGCTTTTCGTTGATGATATCCTTCTTGTGGATAAGACTACAGAAAGAGCTAAACTTTAATTATGGAGGTCTACTTTGAATTCTAAAGGTTTTCGTTTGAGTAGAATTAAAATTGAATGCATTGAATGTAATTTTAATAGTAGTAGCTCTAGTGATAGAGTTCTAACTATAGGTGATCAAATTATTAAAAGGTGTGAACGCTTTAGATATCTTAGGTCTATTGTTCAAAGTGATGGTGATATATATGGGGATGCTATTAATAGAATTCCAATTGGTTGGTTAAAGTGGAGGAATGCTTAGGGTCTATTGTGTGATAGAAAAGTACCTCTTAGACTGAAAGAAAAATTTTATAAGATGGTAGATGGCGCAAAATGTTGGTCTTTAAAAGAGAAGCATAAAACTAAGTTAAGTGTGGTCGAGATGAGAATGCTTAGGTAGTTGAGTGGTTTACACTTAGATAAAAAATGCGGAATGAATATATATGTGATAGGGTTGGCGTAGCTCCAGTGGCGAACAAAATTAGAGAGAGTCATCATAGATGGTTTGGTCTATTAAACGTCGACCATTCGATGATCCAGTTAGGAGAGTAGATGTTTTAGATTTGACTTATGTTAAGAAAGGCAGAGGTAGACCTGAAAGAACTGGGCATATTGTATTAAAAATGATCTTAATTTATTATAATTAAAAGAAAATATGACACTCTATAGGACACAATGGAGAAAAAGGATTCATGTAGCCGACCCCATTTAGTGGGATAAAGGCTTATTGTTGTTATTGTTGTTGTTGTTGCTTCTACTTTAAAACATTTTAGTTTAATACATTTTTTGTATATTTTATTTTTAGTTTTAAAAAAATTAATTTGTTTTTAAAATCAGCTAAACATTATTTTCAATATTTTTAAAAACAACAAAATGAGTTATAACAAACCAAACATATTTTATTTTTAGTAAGAACATAAAGAAAATAAAATAAAAATTAAAAAATAAAAATAAAAAATGATGCCAAATAGCCCCTTAATTTAAGAATTAATTTGACACTAACAGTGCCTTCAGCCTCCCCAGCACACATGATTGTAATGCACAATTATCACAATCATTTAACACAATCCCAAAACAGAATGAAAAAAATTTAGCATAATTTCATTGAAAAATTATTATCGAATGAAAATATAAACTACCAAAAATGCAAAAATTAGTATTACTTGAATTGAGGACAAAGATTTACTGTCAAATGAATAGAAGCGCACCTCTGCCCCACAGGCAAGATACAGTCTTCCAACCTCACCCCCACATGCAGTAACACGTTCAACCCTATAAGAACATACATCATACACATTAGTGTAACTTCTTACCAAATCAAATAAATAAAATAGAAGTAAAATGAACTCACTCCTCTTTATTTACATCCAGCCTGTGATCTGCTGACAAAAGGTAAAGTGAACCATCAGCAGATTCAAGAATACAGCGTGAATCACCCACTGATGCTACTGTTACAGCCCAGCCATCTATAATCACAAATGTAGCTGTCGTTCCTGAAGGTTCTACTGTTTAAAAAAGTTAGAATATAATGTTAGAAATAGCATTTTGATGTAATCAATGAATTTTTAATAATACAAAATAAAAAAATAGGGCATTCATGCATTTCAGTTTGGACTTCAACATTAAGAAAGAAAAGTATAAAATTAGGAATCTTCCTTTATCAACAAGACATTAGCCACAATTTGCATTCATAGAACAATGCCTTATTAGGACCAAATGAACAAGTGCATCTAAAAGGAACACCATATTGACATTCTTGACACAGACGTAAAACGTTGAAATGTGACATTTATATATGGCTTAGATTATCTATCAGCATAATTGAAACATGCACATGCCCGAGAGTCAAAGAAATGATCAACTAGAAGACAAAAAAGTTGAATGAAAATTTTAAAACATTTTCGTACTAAAAGATGCTCAAAAAAAGGTTCTAATTTTCAATAAACAGTAATAGTCATACCTTTATCTTGAAAATCTTTATCTGTTTTAACAAAGCCTGCAACTAAAGCTCGTGGTAGAGCAGCTAACCACTCATCTTTAGTAAAACCTGAAGGAATGGCACATAAAATGTTGTTTAAGAGGTTCTCCTTAGCATATATTGCAGCAGCTGATCCATTGTGACCATCAAATAGCTGCAGAAGGAAAATGCTAATAATTTTCAATTTTGACAGCGGAATAATGAATGAGAAAATAGGAGGTTAGAAAGCATGAGCTCTGAGAATGGTACAAGATGTGGAGTAATAGCTTACACATATCTCACTTTGCAATAAGAAAACAAGATGATTAGGGTCGTTTGGCATCACTTTTATTTATGTTTTTTTTTTTTGTTTTTTGAAAACATATTTGGTTGGTATAATTTTATAAGTCTCTTGGGAGCATTCTTAAATATTCAAAACACCTAAAAGATATTTTGAGTGTTTCTTAAAATAACTAATTCAATCAAACATGTTTTAATTTAAATCAAATAGAAACAAAACAAAATAAAAATAAAAAATAAAAAACAAAATCCAAATGTGAAAATGCTCCCAAGTAATCAATCAATGTTTTATTATTTTGTTTTATTGATTGTTCAGTGGCTAAAGGGTCATTTGGGATCACTTTTGTTTTTTATTTTCTACTTTTTGTTTTTTTTTTTTTATATGAAACTAAACATGTTTAAAATGTTTCATTAAGATATTTTTGTTTTTGAAAATACTCAAAACACCTAAAAGTTATTATAAGTGTTTTCAAGAACATGCTTATTTGTTTTTAGAAACCAAAAATAAAAAAAAAATTTAAGAACTTAAGCCCTGTTTGGGATTACTTTTATTTTTTGTTTTTATTTTATTTTGTTTATGATTTGTTTTATATTAAAATATGTTTAGTTGTGGTAGTTGTTTTTAAAATCACTCAGAATATATTTTAAGTGTTTTGAGTGTTTTTAAAAACAAGGTGATTTGTTTTAAAATATAAAATAATAAAAACATGTATAAATTATACTAACCAAACATGTTTTCAAACACAAAAGTAAAAATGAAAATAAAAACAGAAATAAAAGTTGTTAAAAAGCATATCCTTATCAAACAAAAATGTTTTTAAAAACTAAGAGAAAAACATAAACAAAAATTAAAAACAAAATTGAACCCAAAGAAGCTCTAAGTGAATCACTAGTTCATGGCTATAACTAGAATCATTCTATCTTACATGTCATCATCAATGTGGTTTAATGAGTTCTTTTTTGGTGACTTCACATGCAATGAAAATCTCTAAAATCATCACATATTAGCAAATTGAAAACAACCATAATTTTTAAACACATGCATACACCCAAATGTGCTAGGTTGTAAACACAAAATTTTATGGATGGAAACAAAACACCCAACCTGAATGTATACAACCATATTCTCCGATAAAGCTGATGCTATAAAGACTTTTTAAAAAAGGTATAGGCTTAGCCAACCAAGTCCTAAGAGTTGCTTATATGAAGAGCAACAAGATACCGGACACATTGAGCTACATGAGAGTGTAAAACATAGGCAGATAAAACAGTGATTCCAATCTAAACCTACTTAAAGCAGTATAACAAGTGGATCAATGTGATATGGCTAACATTACACGATTAATTGCAAAAGCTTGGGAAGAAAGTAGCTTATCAAGATGCCAATTAACAGGGAAGTTTTTTTTTCATTGATTTTAAAACCTGCATATTTAGCAAAGAGGAAATAAAATAAAAATAAAAATAAAATAGATGAATCGTCTACTAATCTACTTATATGTGTATGACCCATGAAAAGATGAAAAATGACAGGAATATGGTGTCCGTGGACAGTTTCTCATGTTGCCACTGCCTGCTTTCATCCATTCCTTAAGAAAATAGAAGAGGCTCACTAAAAGCAGGATCTGAGTTTATGAAATAATAATGAAATGTACTCAGCTTGTGTTATCTGGTTTTAAAATGCTTGCTCACAAGTAGTATGTCAAAAATTTATCTGATTATAGTGAAAATTAGAGAAAGGTTGACTGAATGTAAAACTAAGATTTGATTTGCAAGATAGAATGTAAGGACTTCTTATGGGAATGCTGAAATATTAGTGAACACATGGTGGAAGAAAAAAAAAATGCCACCCGTTTGCAAGAACCTCGCTAACTTTTGAAAATAATCCGAAGGCATTAAAGATGGTTATAAATAGAATTGTTACAAGCACAAAAGAGAATGTGCATAAGTACAGTGTGAAGCGAACCCATAAAATTACACATCGCTCTACAAAGAAGTGGACTTACATTGTACAACATAATCAAACAAGCAAAGTACATGCCTCATCATTGCTTCGAAGAGCATGCAATTCACATGACTCTAATGTCCTAAATCGAAAAGGATCAAAGAGTGAACACTAGGGCAGAGGCCCAATCAAGGAGAAACTTCTGGTAGGCTTTTAGGATGGTATAATTTGAGAATACGAGAGTATAAACCAAATATGTGATGTCTTTTAGAGTAATGATGGAGTTGCATTTGAGACTCTGCAGATAAGTGTGCTTGTGATGCCTTTGCATGGAGTGAACAGTGTCATAAAAATCAGTATCAAAGCTAAAGCTCCTCCAATATAATGAGTAGTTCATAAATGAACAAAACGAAACCTGATAATCATGCAATATCCCGAATTTAATGTGGGTGATCCGAAAAGAGCATTAATTTATTGCTAGGGTAGAGTCCTAATAAAAAGTGGCTCTAAATAAATTTTGAGAATGGCAAGCGTCAAAGAGAAAATGGGGCAGAAATGAAGTGAAACTTACATTGAAAAGGGAGAAAATGTTCTTATGCAATATAAGAGGTTAGACCAAAATATGAGGCATCATTTAGAGCAATGGATGAAGTTCCATTGAGACTTGCACATTTAAGCATTCTTACGTGGGAATCGTACAATGGATGATCTTCTGGAAAGTATGAGATTCAACCAATTATGGGATGAGTTGAGGCCAAACGGCAATAAATCACATCATAAGCAAGCCAAAGCGGCAATCCCTCACATAATGTGCTCCGAAATAAGAAAGTCACAAGGAAATTAGGGGATAAAGATGAAAGCAAAAGGTTATTGATAAGGTGATCAAAATTAAGCTAACTATTGTTAATGATATTATTAATGTTGTTAATTTAAATTAAGCTAACTCATTAATTTAAACTTGAAGCTAATTTTAAAAATTAACTTTGAAAGAGATCTACTTAAGGAAAAAAGGATAATTATTGATGGTGAATTAAATGGGAAAATAAGTTCTTGCAGCATACCTGAGGAAAAGGTTATTGTTGGGTATGTAATTGGACATTTGCGAGAGGCAAGAATAATTTTCGTTTGATTCGATCTCATAATTATAAAAACATAAGTAGAAGAATACCTAGTTACTTTCCAAAAGAGAGCTACCAAATTAGAAAAAGGGAATAATGAGAAATTATTGAAACGATTGTAAAGATGCAATTTGAACTCTAATAGTTGAAAAAAACTTGATAAGGGATAGGAGTTTTAAGAGAGTCAAAAAGAAAAACATCACATAAAACGTGTTTTATGGTAGAGTGAGGAGAAACAATATGGTTATAAAAGACAACAGATTTGTTTTCAATGAATGAAGAATAATAAATACAACTGAGACTTGCAATAATTATAAAGAATCCAGGAGTCTCATTAAGATAGAAGCAAACAGAAAAAAGCAACAGATTCTGATATTTGCATAGTACGCTAGTTACTATGAAAGAAGAAATGTATATTTATAAAAAAAAGAAACTAAGACAAAAGACTTGGCATCTAAAGACCTTAATCAAATTTGACGAATTAAAGGTGAAGATAATAGAATTACAAATCAAGAAGAGATAGAAATGGTGTTTTGATGAATTAATAAATGAGAGTTTTAAAGGCATAATCCTTTTAGAAGAACATCGTGAATAAAATCATGAGTTATACTGTAAAATCATGGGTATGTTAAGTTTATCAACATAATATTGACTATCATTAAAAGCAGCCACTGAAAGAAAATTCCCAAATAGAGCATGATAACACCAGGTATTATTAATAAGTTTGTACCCTCACTAGTAATGCTACAAAAAAAGAACCTTTTTTTCAAACACCAAACGGATAAAGACACGTGAAGAAGAAAACCCGGCAACACAGATCAACCAGTATGGCACTCAAACGCCAAAACCAAGTGCCTACTCCATAACTTTCCAAATGAATCTATGAAATTAATCATCAATGATTATTACAGCAACATATCTTTACCTTTCCATCCTCTTAGGAGATGAACCAGTTTTAAGTTAAAACTTCAGCTCATCTGTTCTAATTAGTCTCCAAATGGTAATTATTAATAATAAAAAAACCGCACGCACGCACGACGTGCGTGCGCGCACACACAGAATGTGGGGTTTGGGAGAGGAATGACAGACGAGTACCGCGAAGACGGAGAAGGTGGTGGCGCCATTCCCAGGCACGCGCTGGCACACGGTCTTTAGAAAAGTCAAGTCCTCGCCTTTCTTGCTCCGACTGGCCACACCATACAGGATGTCGGGCTTCTCGATCTGCTCGCTCGTCAGCTCCCGCTTGAGGAGCACTGAGAGAGGCGGCATCATCCAATCACCTCCAACGCTGCCCGTGCTGTAGGCGTGGCCAGCACTGGCTCCAACCATTGACGACATCGCCGATACCTGACCCGTTTATCGTCTCCAACGGCCAGATCGATCGATTGCAGAAGCCAAGTGAACAATATTGATCTTTAGGAAGATCGGAACCGAAGTCATTTTGCCTTAGGGACAGAAATCATGAGGAATTCTTCAACTTTCCCGCCGAGTCGAATTCAATGCCGGCGTACAGTTGGGATGATCGCAAGTTATTTATTTGCTATTTATTAAAAAGTTATCATTTCATATATTCTTTTTAAATTCTCAATAAAAAAATTAAAATTTACTATAAAAATTTAATTCATATTTTTAATTCTAATAAAATTACCCAACCAATATATTCACATGTGCCCCTCAATTTTTTTCCCCAATTAAAAAATTGATTATCACATAAAAAAAAATTTGATCGTCAAAGATTGGGTAATTTTAAAAATAAAAAAGACCCAGTACTTGGTTTATAAATAACTGTTGTATATTAAAAATGTGTTAGTGTTGGAGATCAAACGGTCTAAAATAGAGGAAGAATGACAAAGGATGGTCTACTAATAGAAGACTAGGAGGAACAATTATCTAATCGAACGGCTACATCTGTGCTAAAGTTGAAAGTGGTCGAGCCAGAAAAGGAGAAAAAAAATAACTTAACGAGTTGAATCCATCGAACTAAAGCGAGATAGATAAGTATATGAGCTTACCATTACAAAAACACAGAGCAAAAGCATCAACCTACCTTCGAGTAGATTTGACCTAAAGAATGAATTCAGTTCCTCAGCCATCCTACGAACGCCTCTAATGCCCTCAGCAGGGACCAAATATTGATAGTACAATAGAGTATTCTAAACATCCCACGAGCTCCTCTTGTTGTGGAATGATCTATCTATCTGATTATGGTGATTCACCATCTGCCCAATATTCTAGTCTCATTTTGCCGACAGAAGCTCCTCGTCCGTGAAGGGAGAAGCTCCTCATTATTGAAAGGTGTGCAGTTTGCATTAATCATAGGTAAGAGATTACAACAAAAAAGCAAATGATAAAGCAAAAGAAGAGTGGCTCTCTCATGTACATGTACTCGAAACAAAAGACAAAAAAAACACCAGTAGTTGTGTTCAAAACAAAATAAAAAAGAAAGTTTAATATGCTCTGCTAAGTGGGATAGATGTGTTGTAGAGATCATCTCCCACCCATGGATCAAAAGTCAACAACCATAAGAGATCAATCGATCGGCAAAGCATATTCGACCAAATCAATCCTGCCAACCTGAAGTTAATCAAGCTCATCAAACTGGCAACATCAACTCAGCTTAGTCGATCAGATTGGCCTCCTAGAGTTATACTGGCCCAGTCGGTCGAGCTAGAAAGCAACCAAGCAATATGCTCATAAAATTTAAATACATAAAATATCATGTGGGATAGAAATGTAACATCATTATATTGTAATCTCTTTTCTATAAATAGTGATATCATTTTATAAATAAGGGAGTATAGACAAGATATATTACTATGTGGTGAGCTTGGATCATGTCATAGACATGAAGCGGAGCAACATGTAGAGAAGAATTTCATAACGGAGGCACCAATAATATGGAGTACATAAGAGAGTTAGTGAACCAACAAATCTAGGAGTTGAAAGATCAAATGTTGGATGTCATCTAAGAGGCACTGACTTGGGGAAGAAAGTAGCATTTCCGAGGGGAAGGACTACTTCCAACGGTCAAAGATCTCCCTTAACCCTGAAAAGAGAAGGAAACACCCAGTAATTTGATAGTGTTGGCTCGACACTGATCTACCAACATTAGTTCATGTGTATTGAAGAACCTCGGCGACAAAAGAATGTATTCTCTCAGTAAACCTCTACGATCAAGCCCCAGAGATGTTCAAAATACTAGCATCAAAGTTTTATAAAGGTATGACCCATCCGACCAAATGCAACATTATTCGATTCAACTATGTGTCTACTAAGGATCACTATATTTTCTCTTCTTTAGCATATTGAGGGAGTCAACCCTCATAAATTTAAATTCATTGCCACCATGAGTGATTGCATCTTTCATTGATTTTAAGAGAATGTTTGCGGCATAATTTATTAGTTCCCAAAAGCCTTAGAAAAGCTCACAGAGCCTCCTGCATATTTGTCAAGTACATAATGAGAGCCTTCGCTTGTTCATCATACACTTCTAGAAGGAGATGTTAAAGTATGGGAGCAGGAGCCCATAATAGCTCATGCCACCCTAGCTTAAGGGTTGAAGGAATGACCATTATGGAATGCTTTTGGCCAATAGTGACCGAAGACGCTACCCAAGTTGTTGGAACTAGCAAATAATCACATATCGATAGAAGAATACAACTCTTTCATATCATTCAGAATCAAGCTAGTTGACTGACATTCATCAAAGAGAACTGGTCATGGAAAAAGCTGGGAGATGAGACACAATTTTTATCATTCAGCTTAAGCCTGCCTTAAAGATTTATAAAAGCACTCTGATAACCAAGCAATCAAATAAATGTACAGACAAGGGAGTTAGGCCCGATATCATGGTTAGCTCTCAACTTGATAATGAGAAGGTGTTTCTAACCAATGTATTTTATTGTTAAGTTCATCAAAATCCTAAGTAATTTTTTTTAATTACACGTGCATACCCGGGTTTGGCTGACACTCAGGGAACCTATGAAGTTAATTCAAGGGATCATCAATCTCTGACTGATACTCAAGGAACTCGAATCATTCCATCAAGGGTAATTTCTCCTGAGTCGCAAAATTGACAATGATGCATGACGTCTGACTGATAAATATTTTCAAATTGACAGTAACACAAGATACAATAGGTAAAATTTTCTTAAAATAGACAATGATGCATAATCGTCTGATTTGTAAAAATCATCTAAACTTAGCAGACAACAATGACTAATGTTTAATCAGTAAGGATCAAATAATTAGAAGATGTGTACTTATGGAAGAAACTTAACAAATTATTTAGAAATGTCATGATTTTGATTTTGGGGGACACTTTGAGATTAATAAAACTGCATATAAAACTTTACAATATGGAATTTATTGTCCTACAATATTTAGAGATGTCAATACTTATGTGAAAACATGTGATCAATGTCAGTGGATTAACAATATTTCTAGAAGAAATGAAGTGCCCCTCAATATTACTCTAGAGGTTGAGATTTTTTATATTTGGGGTTTAGACTTTATGGGACCATTCATACCATCTTTCAAAAATATATAGATTTTAGTTGTTGTGGATAATGCTTAAAGGTGGATAAAATTTGTAGCTTTACCTCGCTGTGATGCTCAAAATGTTGCAAATATTTCTAGAAGAAATGAAATGCCCCTCAATAT
>NEWO01000183.1:1169251-1179803 GCA_003013225.1 Phalaenopsis aphrodite
CGATTGACACCAGATGCGGCGGTTTTGTGGTGCGTTGTAATTATTTTCCAATACTACAATACACATGTGACAGCACATGTAGTAAATATGCAATTCAACCCCAATAAAAATAAATTCATTATAAATAATTTTATAGCTTAAAATATTTAAGTTATCAAACCGTAATAACACAAGTATAAGTATCGCTCAGGTAATAAAGTGCTCTAATGGAGTCCTAAGTATCGTTCCCACAGAGAGTTGGAAATTCTTATAGTTATAACGTCAAACACAATATTCAAACTATAAAACTTAAGTAGGCAAAAAAAAATATAAAGTAAATTTAATGTGCACTAAATGAAATGTAGTTAAAGGAACTAAATTAACTTAACTATTTGCTTAACTTCAAAAATAAACTTATAAAGACTAAACATAGTTTTGTAGTGAAGAGTTCAAATTTAAGGAAATATCATTCCTCTTTACAACGAGTTTATGGATTGTGAAGTATTAAAATTATTTAAAATACATATAAAATTGTATTGTGTCAAATATGAGCAATAATATTTTTTACCATTTGAGAGTGCATAAAGAACATTGATTAATCCAGAGTTTGGTCCCTAAATCCGTGGTTAGGTTGAGAGGATACTGACTGACACTCTAAAGCTCTCACTTCTCCCCCCCTGAGGGCTAACAATCTCGCTTTAGTTTCCAAGCAACTGAACTAAACTAGGGATTCTAATCTGTCACCTTAAAATCTCCAATTATGCACCCATCAAAGTATATTTTCTTATTTATTTGCACACAACCCCATGAACTACATTCTCACATATGAAATTAAATGTGACTTACGTTATTGTGAAAATCATAGTCCTTTATGATCTTATGTTTTTCAATAAATTTTAACAATTCAATTGGCCAAGTCGAAAAGTAAATAAAGATTAGAGTTTGAATCATCAAAATTTATTGACATTTAAAACCTTATATAACAAAATTAACTTTTCACAAAACCATATCTTATTATAGGGAGAAAGATAAAGAAGACTACTTGATATTCATGAGAAAGATATGAAAAAACATAGAATTTATATATAAAAATAAGTTTACAAAACAAAAAAAGGAAACAATACAACTTATCTAACACTCATTCTCAAGTAAATCCCTTGAAGTTCCCTTTAAGCAAATTGTCTCTTTACAATAACACTCAATTCTCTCTTAGAAATGCAATGAAGAAGAAATCTCTCACATTCCATCTCATCTTACAACTATAGAAGAAAATCCCCTCTTCTCTCAAGACTTCTCTCTCACACCAACCTCTCTCTTCAAACCTCTCGCCCCCTCTTCCATCTTCTATAGACTCCTCTTTTTTTTTAATTAGGGTCAGCCTTCATTGCAAGAGAATTCAAGATTCCCTCCTTTTTTCCCAAAAGACACACCTCTTCACACCAAGAGACAAGTCCCTTCATTCAAGAGTCTTTCTGAAGTGTCTAGATGCATTGAATCACTTCATGGAGTGTTTGAATTGATTACAGCCTTCAAAAACCGCTCAAAAATAGTCACTAAGCGCCTTAATTCGTCTTATTTCGTCTCTGGCGCCAACTTACTGATGTCCGCGTTGTTCTGGATTCTGGCGCCAATTCTGGCACTTCTGGTGCCGCTTCTCTATAAAATGGTGCTTTTGGGGCCAGCTCTATGGAAAATGGTGCCTCTGGCACCTAGATGCTCAAATGCTCAGTTTTGATTCTAAATTTTTTCCTTAGCTCTTTTTTGCTTAAATTGCCTAAAATCGATATACCTGCAACAAAAAATGAAAATACCTTTCTTTAAAGTGTAATATCACCAAATTTAAGCATAAAATGAATACATAAAATACATTATTTTGGTGTATCAAAATCCCTCAAACTTAAATGTTACTTGTCCTGAAGTGACTCTTTTACTATATAAAAATATAACTTATGACAGATATTAACTTATAACTTCTATAACTTGGTTTAATAAATATAACAGTATAATTCAAGAAAAAAATTTAACAACTTAGGCTCAAACTACAATTATAAGAACACCAGTAATCAAGTTTAAGATTTCTGAATCCCCATTCATTTCAAGAAGAATTGTAATTTATCATATCTAAGGTACTTAGAATATCCATATGAAAAATAATTTCATGAAAACTTTATTAGTAAGGATGCTGATACTCAGATAAAAGTTTAAAAAATGTAATAAAGCATTTTTTCTTAAGTTGATTCAAGTGAAGTAAATTTTTTATTAGGCATCTCCTCAAGCTTCTCCTCACATATTTTTCTTTTCTTTTTCTTTTTTTTTTCTCAAGGATTATTTTCAATCTTTTCTTTTTTTTTTCTTTTTCATGTGAGGATTACTATAACTGGATAGCCTTTAATTATTTTGAACTTCACTATCTTCTTCTTAAAGTTAAAACTTCTTACATTCCTTCACTTTATAAATTCATATTAGCTTTGAAGATTTTTCATAAAGTTTCATTCTTTTCTTCTTACATGAAACTCTAAGATTCTTAATACTTCAAAAATACAATTTCCTTTACTTTAAATAGAAAAAAAAACATAGTTTTATTCTTTCTACTAAATATCTTAATTCTAGAATTGACCTTCATTATTAAAGATTTTTGCTTAAATTTACCATAATATGTACAAACAAAAATAAACTTATTTAAAGTTAAAATCAATATCCAAGGTCATGTTAAATTAATTTTAAAAATATAGTTAATTGAGGATAAATAAAATTTAGTTTACTTCTTTTAAAGAAAATTTTCTTTCTCCCAACTTGAATTTTTACATAATAAATAAAGCATGTAGTACAAAAATTTTATAGGTGAAAGAAAACAGTAAATGCATAAAACTAAAGCTAACCTGTAGAGGATTCTGAATTTGAAACTTGGCTCTGACATATTGTAAGCACTAATTTAAAAAACACAGGCTTTAAAACATTAAATGAAACATAATATATCAGAGGATTTGTTAGGAAAAGTAAATTAAAAATATAAACAGTAAATTAAAGCAACTAACAATGCTAAAATAGAAATCCACAATTTACAGCTACATATACAAACAAGTTCAATAGGTCCACAAACCAAACACATAAATTGTTGCAACTCATATTATCAACAATAAAACAAAACAAATAACAACAAATTAAAATAAATAAACTCTATAAATTTTACTCATCATCTTCCTCTTCTTCCTCATCCTCTTCTACTTCTTCTTCTTGCACATAAGGCGTGAAGCTGAGGCATGTAGGAAACTCTACAGTGTGATCACCCCTCAAAAATCTAACCATCGCTTCTTCATATGCAATGTCATGTTGTACTCTTCTCATTTGATAATCATCATTGTGAGAATTTCTTGATTCCAAATCACCTATTCTATTTTGCATTGCTATAAGATTTGATTGTTAAATCATTAACTGTTCCATAATATTTTCCAGTGAAATAGAACTAGAAGTAGATGATCCTGCAACGGATGTGGAGGATCTATCACTACTTTCACTTATTGATCAAGCAAATGATTCAAATTTATGTACAGTGGGTTATCTAATGGGTTTCAGTGGTTGCAAAATTTCTTCATTTCTATTAAATTTCACTCCTGATTTTTCACATAAAGTGAAAATCAGGGCAGGATATCCCAAAACAGTAGATGTCCCACTTTTACCAATGCTTTGAGCATTATGCATAATATAAGCACCAATATCAACAGCTTTTATTTGTTGAATACAAAAATTCAGTACTGTTCTTTCATTAGTTACTTCACTCATGTGATTAGTTGGAAGAAATTTTGCAGAGATAAAGTAATTTCATGCTTTAGGTTGAACATTTAACATGGAAGTAGAGAAATTAACTTTGTACATATTCTTAATCTTCCATTCTCCCCTTCCATCAGTGAGGTTTCATTCTGCAGCCCATAAAATGCATTGGTTCTTTCACGAGTAAATTCAACATGTTTACCTCAAATAAAAATGTGCTCATCCATAGTCACCCACAGATTGGCATAAAAATCTCAAATCATAGGAACAATGGCTACTGCAATGAAGTAGCAAAAGGTTTCCCACTTTCAAGCAATTATCAACCTTTCAATTTGTCCTCCTGGATTTGAAACTGCACGTTCCTGAGTTAATTTTATGGTCCACATCATGGTATTATAATTGTATCGGGTCTTCAAATTTACAAATTGCTTCACATCAAAACTTCCCGAAGGCTTTCCTTTCTTTACTCTTGGAGCCATCGGAACTTCTAAATAAATTTGCATAAAATCCAAAAAAAAATCACAATATCATAAATCTAACTCCAAAAGTAAAAAAAATTGGTAATAAACTTTTCACCATGGTTCTCTTTAAACTTCTTCAAATAAAAACCCAAATTTTTACATTTTCATAATGTAGAAAAAATCTATGGTGAAAATAAAAAATTTCTAAGTTAAAGTGAAGCTCCTACCAAGAGAAGATAGAATCCAAGACTTTTTATCCTTCAAATCTCCTCAAATCCACCAAATTGCAAGCTCTAGGTCGAGTTTCGGCCTTAGTTAAGAGGTAAGAGACAACTCAAGCAGTAAAAATGAGGCTTTACAAGGGGTTTTTTCTTGCAGCTTTAAGTAATTCTGGGCATTTTTAGGACTCTGGCGCCTCTGGCACTAACACCAAAATTTTTCAGATTCCAATTTTCTTTGGAAGTCTACTGCCTACCACACCACGTTAACCTCTAAATGACTTAATTAAGCACTTATATTCATAATTAAATAATTTTCTAATACAAATTTTCACAAACAACACAAAACTTACATTTATATATAGAATTCAAAACAATTACAAATAAAAATTTTTCAAGTCAACACATCTAAATCAACATTGAAATCAAGCCAACAAACTAATGCTGAAGCCTAAATATCAAACATTTAACAAACAACACATATAAGGTTCCGCAATAAAAGTAAATGAAATCTAATATAAACACATAACACATATGCAATTATAACAATGAATTCCATACTGAAACGAGTTCAAACATATTCTTCACTTTTTTCTTCTTGAATGTTACCCATGGATTGGTAATGAACGTACAAGTTGTAAAAAGGTCAGTGAGGAAATTCGTCCGTCAAATATTCTTCATTCCAAGCATTTTTTTAAACATTCGCACCATCATACCTTCTTCAATACGCCTGGTATGTTCAAATTTCTCCTTCATCCTCCAATCCAAATGATCATATATATCATAAATATTTCCAATTGAATTCATAATATTTTTTACCTCTTTCTCCAATTTCTTGATCCTTTTCAAAACATCATCCGAACTATAAGGAAAGCAGGGCTGAATGGGTGATGAATTTTGAGATGATTGATCTATAAGAATATTCATATTGTTCTCCTCCCCTATTTTGATGCAGTGACAACAAACTTCTAGGCCCATAGGCTTCTAAAGGAGAAGCACTTTTTCTCAACTTTCATAAGGTACTTGTGACTGGCTGCACAACAAAAATATGGTAGATGGATGTCCCAGCCCATAAGTTGATCTGTTGATAATCAAACCCAAAATAAACTTTACAATTAAAGCATCTATATCAATAGATCTTCCGGTTTGAATATAATAATTCAAAATCACACTTTCTTTTGTCACTTTAATGATTTTCATAGTAGGAAGTAGTTTTGATGTAATAAAGAAATGTCACGCATTCGATGCAGGATTCAATAATGATGAAGAAAAACTTAAATGTCCATTATCTCTGGTCTCCTAATTTGCATCTTCATCAGTAAGAAATCGATAGAGTTCATCCATGTTATCTCTCGTAGGGACAAAATTTGCATAGTGACAAATAAAAATGCTTTAAATCATAAACATGTTGTTTATTCTCGAAGGAGTAAATGGTACCAACCTACCTCAGACATAGATGACTCCTTAGTTAATTCCATGAGGAACGATCAACTAACTAAAGAGTTACAGTAGTAGGTGAAATTTCTCCTAAACCCAACATTTTGAAAATTAATAGAGGCATAAGATTAATACTGGCTCCCAAATCAAATAAAGCTTTTCTAAAAAAAAATATTTTGCCAATAGCATAAGGAATAGTAAAACTACCAGGATTTTTAAGTTTTTCAGGAAGTTTTTTTTAATTATTGCGCTATACTCATCACTAAGTGCAACTATCTCATTATCTATAAACTTCATTTTTTTATTGAGTATATCATTCATAAACTTCACATAGCTTAGCATTTGTTTTAGGGCTTCAACAAATGGAATATTTATTGTCAATGTCTTTAATATTTCCAAAAATTATGAAAATTGGTTATCTTTGTTATACTGCTTCAATCTTTGAGGAAATGGAGGTGGTGGTCTTTTTACAGTAATTTTCATTGATTTAATAGGACATTCTGACTTAAAATAAAAATCTTCACTAGATTTTTCATTTTCCACCCATTCTTTCTCAACTTCAACTTCAATTTCTTTTTAAACTTTTGTTTCCAATTCTTTTCTACTTCTTAGTTGAATAGCCTTAATTTGTTATTTGTTCCAATCTTTAGGATTAACTTCAACATTACTCGGCAAAGTTCCTAGAGGTCTATTGCTAAGTGCAGTAGCAATACATCCCAATTGATTTTCCATGTTTCTAATCGCAGCTCCTTGTCTATGTAATTGTACTCATTGACTTTGTAATTGTGCTCCCATTTGCAATAATAATTTATCTATTGAAAGTTTCTTCTCCTTACTCTACGAATTGTTATTGAAACTTTGGGGGGTAATAAGGTTTATAGTTAGAAATACCCTAATTGTTGGAGTTTCCAATTAGTTCGCAGCATTGTTCCCCCATTGCAAATTTAGAACTTTAGAGTTATTGTTACTCCAACTGAAATTTAAGTCCAACCAGGATTATAATAATTGGAATAAGGATTATTAGATCGGTTTTTTATGACAATTAAAGTCTCATACAAAGATTGAGAATCTATCATTTGTCTCAATGATTTTTCCTCAAGCACAGGAGGTGTCTGAGAATAATTCATTCTATATTGATATATTTTCTTTGATATTGCAGCAATTTGAGCAGCCAACATAGGTATTGCGTCAGAATTATGAATACTAGCTACTCTTTTTGGAGTTATCCTTTCAAAGGGCCATTAAAAATTATTTGTAGCCATCTCTTTAATTAAAGAATACACTTCATCAAATAGTTTTGGCAATAATGATCTACCAGAAGCACCATCAAATATAGATCTAAGACATCCAACCAATCTATTATAAAAAGTTTGAATTATTAACCAATCTAGTAATGCATGGTGTGGACACTTCCTAAGGAGATCTTTAAATCTTTCCCAAGCTTCAGAAATTGATTCTCCTTCAAATTTACAAAAAGATGTAATATCATTTATAAGCTTAGCGGTTTACAATGGTGGAAAATATTTAAATAAAAATTTTTGTGATAAGTGTCCCAAAGTTCTGATAGATCCAGGTGCTAACAAGTTTAACCACATCTTAGCTTTATCTCTTAATGAAAAATAAAAAAAAGTTTGATGGCATCATGCGAAACTCCATCATATTTAAATGTAGCACACAATTATAGAAAACTAGAAAGGTGTAAGTTAGGATCTTCAGTCGGTGTTCCCCCAAACTGATTATTTTGTACCATTTGGATAATAGCAGATTTAAGCTTAAATGAATTAACAGCTACAACAGGGTTTTGCATACACAAATGAATTTCATCTGCTGTAGAATTAACATAATCTCTTAAAGGTCTCTGATAATGTTCATTTTCAATTCTAGAATTATTTAAGCTTGTAGTCACTTTGTTCAAATTATCTAATTCTTTTAGTTATTTTGATTTTTTCTAATAGTTCTGTCTAACTCTGAATCATAAGGTATTAAACCTACATATCTTAAACTACGCATACAAAAACACAATAAGTAATTAAAATAAATAAACACACAAAATATAAAAATATTTAATTAACTACAATAATTCTTTTAGTTCAAATAAAATGTTCTAAATTATAAAGTAATTTACCGTTACTCCCCGACAACGACGCCAACAACTTGATGTGCAGTTTTGTAGTGCGTTGTAAATATCTTTGATTACTACAATGCACACACGACAGTAGGAGTAGTAAATATGCAATTAAATCCTAATGAAAATAAATTTAGTATAAATAATTTTATTTTTTAAAATATTTAAGCTGCTAAACCATAATAATAACACATGTATATGAATCAATCAAGTAATAAAGGGCTCTAATGAAGTCCTAAGTATCGATCCCACGGGGATTTGGAAATTGTTATGGTTATAACATCAAATGCAATATTCAAACTTCAAAACTTAAGTAAAAAAAATAAATCAAAAGTAAATCTAACGTGTGCTAAATGAAATACAGTTAAAAGAACTAAGTTAACTTAACTATTTGCTTAACTTTAAAAATAAACTTATAAAGACTAAACAAAGTTTTTTAGTGAAGAGTTCAAATTTAAGAAAGCATCCTTCCCCTTTATAATGATTTTATGGATTGTGAAGTAATTAAAATCATTTAAAATACATATAAAATTGTATTGTGCCAAATATGAGCAATCTCATTTTTTACCCTCCGAGAGTGCAAGAAGAACATTTACTAAACCAGAGTTTGGTCCCTAAATCTGTGGTTAGGTTGAGAAGATACTGACTGACACTCCAGAGCTCTCACTTCTCCCTCCTTTGAGGGCTAACAATCACGGTTTAGTTTCCAAGCAAAATGAACCAAATCTGAGATTTTAATCTATCACCTTAAAATCTCCAATTCTGCGCCCATCAAAGTATATTTCTCTATTTATTTGCATGCAACCCCATGGACTACATTTTCACCCATGAAATTGAATGCGACTCTGTTGTGGAAATCATAGCCCTTTTTGATCTTATGTTTCTCAACAAATTTTAATAGTTCAATTGACCAGATCGAAAAGTAAATGAAAATTAGAGTTTGAATCATTACAATTTGTTAACATTTAAAACCTTATATAACAAAATTAATTTTTCACAAAATCATATCTGATTGTAGGGAGAATGATAAAGAAGACTACTTAGGATTGTAGGGAGAATGATAAAGAAGACTACTTAGAATTCATGAGAAGGATACGCCAAAACATAGATTTTATATATAAAAATAAGTTTACGAAGCAAAAATGGAAAGAACACAACTTATCTAACACTCATTCTCAAGAAAATCCCTTAAAGTTCCTTTTAAGCACTTTCTCTCTTTACAGTCACACTCAATTCTCTCTTAGAAATGTAATGAAGAATAAATCTCTCACCTTCCCTCTCCTCTTACAATTCTAGAAGAAAATCCTCTCTTCTCTCATGACTTCTCTCTCATGTCAACCTCTCTCGTCAAACCTCTCACCCAGCTCTTCCTTCTTCTCTAGACTCCTCTCTTTTTTAATTAGGGTCAGCCTTCATTACAAGAGAATTCAAGATTCCCTCTTTTTTTCCCAAAAGACACACCTCTTCACTCCAAGATACAAGTCCCTTCTTTCAAGAGTCTTTCCAAAGTGTCTAGATGCATTGAATCACTCTATGGGGTGTTTGATTTGATTAGAGCCTTCAAAAAGCGCTTAATTATAGTCACTAAATGCCTTACTCAGTCTTATTTCTTCTTTGGCGCCAGCCTACTGAAGTCTGTGATGTTATGTATTCTGGTGCCAATTTTGGCGCTATTGGCATTGCTTCTCTATAAAATGGCTCCTCTGGTGCCAACTCTCTTAAAAATGGTGCCTATGGCACCAGGATGCTGAAATGCTCCATTTTGGCTCCAAATTTCTTCCTTTTTTGCTACTTTTTGCTCCAATTGCTTAAAATCGATATACCTGCAGCAAAAACAAAAAAATACCTTTCTTTAAAGTGCAATATCACCAAATTTAAGCATAAAATAAATACATAAAATTGCGCATTATTCTGGTGTATCAACACCAAAAAGTTGGATGAAGGGATTAGGCTAGAGGGGACCAAATTTTTCAAATATATGGTAATGACGAAGCAGAGGATGGAGGAGACGACTGAGTCATTTGACTCGCTGACACTTAGCGAGTTGTGTAGTAGGACGGGTGTAAATATCATTAACGCATAGGTCCTAGCCCCAAAACATATTTGTCAATGGCCAGTGCAGTTGTCGCCCAAGAATAAGTGCATGTAGAGGTGGTAGCATAAGATTAGCCTCCTGAAGGTGTAGTTCCTTAGCCTTCAATCAACAAGACAATTTAGGTTGATGTTTTACCATATGTTGATACGTCGGAGATGGATTGATTATTCCGTAAATCAAATTTTATTTCTTGTTTGGCTAACTTATCTACTCTCAATGACGTCTGATTTGATGTTGTAGATGAAACCGTTCAAATCATGGATTCCTTGCACACAGAGGTCAGGCCACCTCTTACACCAGAGGCATCCACTGAACCTTCTGCCCCTACCCATTTGAAGTTACGACTGACAATATGGTGCCTCATGTTGATGTCAAGAGGGAAACTAACGATCGACAAGATACTTTGGTCAGATGCATGAATGAAACTCTAGATTCCCTTACTCAGGCAATGAGCCTTTTAATTGAGACT
>NEWO01000184.1:0-13552 GCA_003013225.1 Phalaenopsis aphrodite
TTACTTTAAATAGTTAACTATAATCTAATTCTCTTATACTAAAAATATCTTAAGTTACAAAATTAATTTTCATTACAAAAATATTTCTTTAAATCTACCAAAAATATTTAAATAGCTACAAAAATATAGTTACCTGAATTAAATTCATTACATAAAATCATATAAATTTTTTTTGAAAATATTGAAATAGAGGACATCTAATAGTTATTCTTTTTCTTCCCTCCCCCAAACTTAAATTTTTAAATATGAAATAATACAGGTAGAAATAAAAAAGATAAATATAAATCATACCTCAGTATTGTACGGATTTTTATTATTCTGAAATTTCTGCAGGCCTTCTCAAATTTTTACTTCACTTGGTCTGTAATATTAGGAGCTTTCTACACATATAAATCATTAGAGGAATTTTTAGGTAATTATATTTTGAAATATGTATAAAACTAAAACATTAAATAAACACAACATTTCCTAACACAACATAATACTAAACAAAACAATTAAAATTAAAATACGAAAATAAAAATCACATTACATTACAATCCACAATACTACTCAACATCTATTAAACTACACATGCAAATTTAACTACAACACTTACTTTATAACAAAAATTAAAAATCAACCAAGTGTAACATAATAATAAAAATGAAAGTCCAAACACACAAACATCCATTTCTATGACAAAAATATTACAAAAGTAAAAGTACAAGTACAAGCACATCAATTCTATAAAATATAAAAATCCTAAGCTATATCTTCATCGCCTTAATCAGTCGGTGGATCGGGTTGATACTAAGTATATCAAGGGCACTCAGGAAAAGTGACATCAGACTCACCTCTGTAGTGTCGAGCCTGAGCTTCATAATAGGCTACCTCAAAATTTGAATGCCTCTGAAGGTACTCACTATCATAATCATGTCGATGTTCTAAACCTCCAATCCTTTCACTTATCTATGCTCTTTCTCTGCAAGTTCAACTCATTCATCAAATTAGAGAGGGTAGTGGAACTAGAAGGTGGAAGGTCATAACTTGTAGAGGGGACATCTCTACTAGTAAAATATTCTTAACTTCTACTCCCAGTTCTCTATTTCTCACGGGATTCATAAGTCTTCAAATTAGCTTTACTAATGGGTTTCATAGGGTAAACCCATTCTTCATTTCCAATCTCAACTCCAGAAAGTTTGCAAATTGTATAAATAAGTCCAGGATGTCCTAGACCTCTACTAGTCTCACTCCTCGCCGTAGTCAATATATTCTTAAGAATAACTCTCCCCACATTTATAGTTCTACTATCATGAATACAAAAATTCAGAATAGTTCTATCTCTAGTTCCCTCACTATGGTGATAGGTTGGTAATAGAGTAGAAGAAATAAAATAGTGTCACGTCTTAGAGGTGGCATTCGGCATGGAAGCAGAAAAATTTACCTGTTCTCGCTGCTTTACCTTCCATGTTCCTTTCCCATCAGTGAGAAAGTTGATCAATTCATTCAGGGGTCCTTCCATTGTACTAAAGGATTCATATTGGTAGCTATAAGAGTCTGGGACTTCATAAAAAGTGTTGATGCGGGCGGCAGTAAATTCAACAGGAAATCCACGCACTTGAACGATTCCATCATCAAAATGAATCACATTGAAGTAGAAATCCTTCACAACATTTGCATCAGCTTTATTGGTGGTGTAACAAAAGTTTTCCCACCTCCGCTCAGCAATAACTCGTTTGATTTCTCCTCTCGGACTTTCAAAAACTCGATCTTGTATGCACTTCTTTCCTTTAAATATGGAAGTAAATTTTGTTTGAGCCATCACATTGACGAAGCGAGACTCGTCAAACTCAACTCTTCTCTTTTGACGTGGAGTCATTTCAATCTAATCAAATTATAGAAAATTTCCAAAAATTACTTCAAATATACAAATCAGGGCTTTCAATAGTAATTCTAGGAGTTCAACACTAAGATCCATGAATTTATTCTCAAATTTTCTTCACTTTCACAAATTTTTTGGATCACCTCAATGTGGAAGAAATCCATGGTGAAAATGAAATATTTTTAGTTTAGAGTGAAGCTCGTACCTAGAGATGATTAAATCCGGTGTCAAAAAGCCTTGAAATCACCTCCCAATCCAAGATCTTTCAAGCCCTTGGTCGAAAATGGCATTTTTAGGAGGAAGGGGATGATGAATAAAGGCGGTTGACTAGTCAAAATTGCAGTTAAAGGTGTTTTTTTGTGAGCTCTCCATCGGCGGGGTGTATGGCGTCGTTGATGCGCTCTATTGGAATTAAAATCCTAAGTCTCGGGAAAATCTCACTGTCGGTGGCGTCGAGAGCGCCGTCGGTGGGCTCTATTGATTTTATCCAAATTCTAGGTTTTCACGATTCTGATCAATTTCAGGCCTTAAAGACAACTTTTTAATCATTATAGACATAATTTTAAGTGACTAAATGATGTACTTGGCAAATATAAGCTTTCACAACCCAAAACATCACATTTATATATAAATTCCAAGGGGTACAATAAATGTTACATAACACACCTAAGTTTGGTATTTTCTCAACCTCAATAGATTAATTCAGCATCACAATCCAAGCCACAACACTCAAAATGTTGAAAACAAAACATCCTATGCATAGTCTTAACTATATAGAGATCTAAAAGCATAATTCTAAAGCAAAGCACATGCAAACTTCAAATCGAAATACATAGATAAACAGATAGATAGTAATATAAATCTACTAATCCTCAAACTCGGTACTCGATTCTCCTCTGAGATCACCCATTGATTGCACATGAAGGAAGAGGTTGTATAAGGGTCAAAATGGAAATTCTTCATTGGAATCCTCTTCTATTAACTTCATCCTCCTCATCAGTCATATTAAGCTATCTTCTAAATGTCCATAGTCCTTAAAATGTTTCATCATCCTCCAGTCTAGATGATCAAAGAAATCAGAGATATTATTAATCGCATTCATGATGATTTGTACCTCCTTTTCCAATTTCCTAATTCCATGCAGGATCATCAAAGACTTATCAGGGTCTAAGGGTTGAACTGGCAGTGAATTCTGAGATGATTGATCTACTATAATTGCTATGTCATTTTCATCTTCAAAAACTGGGAATCTCTTAGTTGGGTCCAAAGGCTTCCAAGGTAGTAGTACCTTTTCCAAATTTTCATAGTACACTTGGAACTGACTGCAAAGTGAGAAAACTGTGGAGGGGCCCATAAGTTGATCCATGAACGATCAGGCCCAAAACCAACTTCATAATTATTAATCCAATGTCGATCGGCAGTCCCCTTTTGATGTAGTAATTCAAAATGGCACTTTCTTTAGAAACATTACCGATTTTCATTGTTGCTAACAGTTTCACAGAAATAAAAATGTGCAAATGTTTTGAAACGAGATTTAGGTGTGTTGCAGAAAAACTAACTTACTCGTTTTCTCTAGTTTCCCAGTTGTCAGTTTCGTTCGTTAAATATTGGTAAATCTCATTCATCTGGTTTCTCATTGGGACAAAATTGGAATAGTGGCAGACAGGAACATTCTCTATCATGTATATTTCATTGATCCATGCAAGAGTGAAAGTGATCCATCTTCCTTGCACATAAACAACTCCCTGGTTGATTCTATGTAAATTTGCATAAAATTCTTTCACCACTAGAACAACCACGACGGAGGTAGTGTAGCACAACACTTCCCATCTTTGTTGCACTATCATTTCTTCAATATTAGTTGTGGGATTATTCAATCTTTCATTTATGAATCCTCATTCCTTGATCAATTTTTTCTTCGTCAGAAACTTGTTGAAGATTCGCTGCGATTTCGCACTAATAAACTTCTGCCGATTGAAAACTCACATTTTGGGATTATCAGGGTAATTGGACGCCATAAGAATGAAATTGGTGGAGTTTCAATTCATTTTTGGAGGGAAAATATCAAGTAGAAATCAAATTTTTAAGTTTAAAAAGACAATTTCTGCCCAAAAATCGCCAAAAATTGCCATTTGAACCCAAGTAACCGCCAATTCACCGGTCTCGCCGTCGGCGGGGTCGATGGCGCCTTCAGCGCGTCTCTGTATTAATTTTTTCTTGACTCTCGGGAAAAACCCACCATCGTTAACGTCGAGGGCGCCATCGGCCCCCAAGGCAAAATTTGCACAATTTCGGTCTGGTCCAAATGCGTTCCAATTTTTCTTCATGGATCCAATTTTTATGATGTTTCAAGGGTAAATAAGAGTAATAGAGCTTAATACTTCAACAAACTATCGATAATTTCAAATAAAAACTACTATAATTGTGATAAAAGTAAAGATAAATATGGGTTTCCTCCCATAAAGCTCTTAATTTAACGTCGTCAGCCCGACCTATTCAGGTGTCATTCAGGTTGACTGGTCATTAAAACCACTTTAAAATTTGGTCTTTTACCCTGTGTCCATTTACTTTAAATCTATTTCACGTCTTCTGATCTTCAATTTCAATAGCTCCGTAAGTATAAACTTGAGTCATAGTAAAGGGTCCTAACCAATGAGACTTCAATTTCCCAGGAAATAACTTCAGCCTAGTGTTGTAAAGAAAAACTTCTTGCCCTGGTTCAAATTTCCTCTAGTTAATCTTTTAATCATGCCATAACTTTAATTTCTTCTTATAAATTTTGTCGCTATCATAAGACTCATTTCTTAATTCTTTCAATTCTTTTTGTTGTAACAATCTCTTCTTACCAGCATCTTTCAAATTATAATTGAATTCTTTAATCTCCCAATATACTTTACCCTTGAATTCTACTGGTAAGTGAAAAGTCTTTCCAAAAATCAATTTGTAAGGAGTCATACCAATAGGAGTTTTATAAGTAGTCCTGTAAGCGCATAATGCTGTATCAATTCTAGTTTGAGGATGATATGTAGTAGAGATTTTATGAATAATATTAAACTTTTCTACCAATCACTGAATATATTTATTTCTAAAATGGGATCCTCCGTCAGTGATAATCATTCTAGGCATTCTGTATCTAATTGAAACACTTGTAGCATCACAACGAGGTAAAGTTTGTGCTTCAATCCACTTAGAAATGTAGACTACTGCAATTAATATATACAAGTTTCCAAATGAAGGAATAAATGGTCCCATGAAATCTAATCCCCAAACATCAAAGATCTCAACTTCTAACATGTAATTTAGAGGCATTTCATTTCTTCTAGATATATTGCCTACTCGTTGACACTGATCACAAGTTTTTATACATTTAAAAACATGTCTAAATATAGTAGACCAATAAAATCCAGCTTTTAAAATTTTATAAACAGTTTTATCGATCCCAAAATGTCCTCCAAATTCAGAATCATGACATTTCTGAATGATTAGTTCAGTTTCTTCATAAGGTAAACATCCCCTCATAATCAGATACTTACATTATTTATATAAATAAGGCTCATCCAAAAATATGCTTTTGCATCGTGAATAAATTTCTTTTGTTGTTGCAGTGTCAGCGTAGGTGGCAAAATATCACTTACAATATAGTTAATAATATCAGCATACAATGGTATTTTCCACTCATTAATATTATAAAGTTGTTTATCTGGGAACTTTTTTGTAATTTCATTGTCCGTGTCAGATAGTTATTGATTTTTTAATCTTGACAAATGATCAGCAATTTAATTATCAAACCCCTTTCTATCAATAACCACAAGAACAAATTCTTGCATCAAAAGTATCTATCTAATTAACCTTGGTTTGGCACCCTTCTTTTGCATCAGATATTTAATAGCAGAGTGATCAGTATGCACAACACATTTAGCTCTGATAAAATAAGATCTGAATTTATCTAAAGCATACACAATGGCTAGTAACACTTTTTCAGTAACATTATAGTTAATTTGTGCATCATTAAGAGTTTTATTAGCGTAGTATATAACTTTAAAAATCTTTTCATACCTTTGTCCAAGGACAGCTCCAATAGCATAATCACTAGCATCACACATCAGTTCAAATGGTTACTCCCAGTTGGGTGAAATTATAATAGGGGCTGTGATTAATTTTTCCTTTATTAACTCAAAGGAATTTAAACAACTTTTAGTAAATTTAAATTTCTTGTCCTTTTCTAAAAGTTGGCATAGAGGTTTGGTAATTTTTCAAAAATCTTTAATAAAACGCCTGTAAAATCAAACGTATTCAAGACTGCTCCAAACCTCTCTTACATTAGTAGGAGGTGTTTGTTTATATATAACTTGAATTTTTGCAGGGTCTGTTTCCATACCATCTTCCAAAATTTTATTCCCTAACACTATTCCTCCTGCAACCTTAAATTGACATTTCTCCCAATTTAGAACCAAATTAGTTCTTTTGCATAACTCTAAAACTTTTTCAAGATAATTTAAGCATGCGTCAAATGATGTTCTAAATACAGAGAAATCATCGATAAATACTTCCAATCCATCATCATTTACTTTAGTAAATATGGACATCATACATCTCTTGAATGTTGCAGGTGCATCACATAATCCGAAAGGCATTCTTCGAAAAGCAAAAGTTCCAAAAGGACTAGTAAATGTTGCCTTTTCTTGATCCTCAGGAGCAAAAAAGAATTTGATGGTAACCGGTAAATCCATCTAAAAAACAAAATTATTTATGCCCAGCAAGTCTATCTACTATTCGATCTAAAAAAGGTAAAGGGGACTGATCTTTCCTCGTGGTAGTGTTTAATTTTCTATAATCAATGTAAATACGCCACCCATTAAGTTTTCTGATAGGTATTAATTCATTATTTTCTTTTGTTTCAACAGTCACTTCTCCTTTCTTTGGAACACAATGAATTGGACTTACCGACGCACTATCTGAAATAGGATATATAATTCCAGTGTCTAACCATTTCAAAATTTCCTTCTTAACTACTTATTTCATCATTGGACTTAATCTCCTTTGTGGATCAACTCTTGGTTTATATTGTTCATCTAATATAAATCTGTGCATACAGATTGAAGGACTGATTCCCTTATTATCAGCTAAGGTCCAACCAAAAGCTTTCTTATATTTTTTCAATGTATCTAATAGCCTTTGCTCTTGCAGATGATTTAATTCTGAAGATATAATAATAGGTAATGTAGACGAGTCTCCTAAAAACACATACTTCAAGTGGCTAGGCAATACTTTCATCTCAAGTTCAAGGGGTTTTATAATTGACGGAAATAGATTTTTATCAACATTTTCCGTAATATCCAACAACTAAAATCTTTCCTGAACATAATCTAATTCTTCATTTTCTAATTTGTCTAGAATAATTTTGTCAAACTCTTCAAATTGTTCTTTCTCTTCAAAATGTTCTTTAAAATGTTCTTTCAATAGATGTTCACTAATTTCCATGCAAAAACATTCATTATCTCTTTCAACAGCAGATTATTTCATAGATTTCAAAATTTTAAAAGTCACTTCTTGATCATTAACTCTCATAGTTAATTCTCCTTTTTGAACATCTATCATAGCTTTTCCAGTAGCTAAAAATGGTATCCCTAAAATGATAGGTATTTCTTTATCTTCCTCCATATTTAAAACAATGAAATCCATAGGAAAGATAAATTTATCCACTTTTACTAACACATCTTCTATAACTCCCTTAGGATATGTAACTGAATGATCCGCTAATTATAGAGTTACAGAAGTATGTGAGACTTCTCCTAATGATAGAGGCATAAGATTAATGCTGGCTCCCAAATCACATAAAGCTCTTCCATTAAATTTTTCACCAACAGCATATGGTATAGTGAAACTGCCAGGATCTTTTAATTTTTCAGGAAGTTTTTTCTGAATAATTGTACTACACTCTTTGCTAAGTGCAACTATTTCATTATATGTGAACTTCCTTTTCTTGCTCAGAATATCTTTCATAATATTCACATAATTGGGCATTTGCTCTAAAGCTTCTACGAAGGGAATATTTACTGTTAAACTCTTAAGAATTTCCAAAAAATTGGAAAATTTTTTATTCTGTTTGTGTTGCATCAATCTTTAAGGAAACGGTGGAGGAGGATTTTCCACAGTAATTTTTCATTGGTGTAAATGGATACTCTAAATCTAGGTATTTATGATACTTTTCTTTCTCGGTATCCATTTTCTCTTTTTCAATTCGTGTTTCTTTTTGCACTCTTGTTTCCAATTCTTTTCCACTTCGTAATTGTATCGCTTTGATTTTTTCTTTTCCTTGATCTTTAGGATTTGGTTCCACGGTACTAGAAAAAGTTCCTAATGTTCAGTTACTAAGCGCAGTAGCGATATGTCCCAATTGATTTTCAATATTCTTAATAGCAGTTCCTTGATTTTGTAATTGATTTCCTTGAATTTGTAATTGATTTCATTAATTCTGCAATTGTTGTCCCATGTTCAATATCAGCTCCTCCATAGACAACTTCTTTTCCTTAATTTGAGTGTTACTGTTAAATCCTGGAGGAGTAGAAGGTCTATAGTTAACATTTTCTTAGTTGGATGAATTTCCTAATCGGTTCACTGGGTTGTTTGCCCATTTTTGATTTGTATAAGAATTGTTATTCCAATTAAAATTTGGATGATTCTTCCAACCTAGGTTATAATAGTTCGAATAAGGGTTGTTGGATCTATTAATAGCATTTAAAGTCTCATATGAAGGTTGAACATCCACAAATTGCCCAGATCAATTCTCTTCCATCATAGGAGGTGTTGGAGAATAATTCATCCCATAATGATCTAATTTCTTTGATGTTATAGCTATCTGTGAAGCTAACATAGATACTGCATCATAATCATGGATACTACCTACTCTTTTAGGATTTACCGTTCAGAGGGTCATTGAAAATTGTTGGTAGCCATCTCTTCTATTAATGAATAAGCTTTATCAAATGGTTTTGACATTAAGGAACCACCAGCCGCAACATCTATAATCAATCTAAGAGATCCCACTAATCCATCATAAAAAGTTTCAATTATCAACTAATCTGGTAATGAATGTCGAGGGCATTTCCTAAGAAGATCTTTAAATCTCTCCCAAGCTTTATATATTGACTCTCCATCAGCTGACAGAACGATGTTATGTCATTTTTAAGTTTAGCAGTTTAGGATGGAGGGAAATATTTGGATAGAAATTTCTGTGAAAGTTCTCCCCATGTTCTAATAGATCGTGGTTTTAACAAATTTAACCACATCTTAGCCTTATCCCTAAGTGAAAATGGAAAAAAGTCTAAGTCTAATAACATTGTTTGAGACTGTCATATTTAAAAATAGCACACAGTTCTAAAAAACTAGCGAGGTGTCAGTTAGGATCTTCATTTGGTGTACCTCCGAATTGATTATTTTGTACCATTTGGATAATAGCAGGTTTAAGCTCAAATGAATTAGCAGCTACATCAGGATTTTGGATAGATAAGTGAATTTCATCTCTTGTAGGATTTGCATAATCTCACAGGGGTCTACGTTGGTGTCATTCTCTATTCCTTGATTATTCTTGTTGTTTTCCATTGTATCAGAATTTTTAGGTTCTCTTCTTAATCTTCTAATCCTTCTAACAGTGCTTTCTAATTCCGAATCGTAGGGTATAAAATTTTTCGATCCAAATTTACGCATACAATTTGAAATCAAAACTCTATAATATAAGTAACTAAATATAAAAATAAGTTGCAATTCAAGTAAAAATTTTCTACTAATCCTAATTTGTACATTACTCCAATTGTGATTTTACTAACTCACTCTCGACAATGGTGTCAAAAACTTGACCTGCGACTTTATATATGCTTAAAAATATACGATAAATATGGACGTAATAAATATTCAATAATTGTAAAGCCGCACTTATCAATGCAAGTATACGTATCACTCAAGTAATATAAGACTCTAATGGAGTCCTAGATATCAATCCCACAGGGAGTGTTTTAGAACTGCAAACTAAGATTTTAGGAAAGCAATACTTTTTTCACAGCAACGAAGTTTAATTTGCTTATCTGTCACTAATAGACAATTGAAATAAATATGTAATTTTAATAACTATTAAATAACTAATGATACTAATGAGGGTTTAATTGTGATACTCAATATCTATAAAAATATCCTTCTCCTTGTCAAGAAATTATAGTGAATGGATAAAGAGAATTAGCTCAAATTATATTTTGCCGAATAGGAGCATATCTATTCTTTACGCTTTGATCAAGGCATAATGAATATTGACTAATCCTACGCTTATTTACTGAATCTGCGGCTAGGCTGGGAGGATACCGGCTCTCACTTCGGAACTCCCACATTCCCCTCACCTGAGGGCTAACATCTACACTTCAGTACCCAAACGATAGGACCGAATTGAGGATTTTAGTCTGTCACTCTAAAATCTTCAATTCTACTCCCGATAATATTATTTCCCTGTTTATTTGCAACCAACTTCCAAGGGCTTTGACCTCCCTAAATCTTGGATGTAATCTTCACTTTAGTTGTAAAACTCATCATATTTTAACAAATTAATTTACCAGATTGAAAGTAAATTAAGATCGAAGTGAAAAGATCATCACAATTTCTTAAACACTTTTATGGCTTCACTAATTCAAATCACCATTTCACAAATCTCGAGACAAAGAGAAAGATACAGAAAACTACTCAGATCTCATGGGGAAAACACAACAAAACTTGAAATTAATATATAAAATCAAAGTCATACAAACTAAAACAAGTAAATAACTTATCTCTAATTTCTCTCCAAGAACACTCCTCGAAGTTCCTCTGAATCTCTTCCTTTCTTTACAGCACACAGAATTCTTCTTCAAAGCAGCAAGGAGGAAGAAATCTCTCACTTTCCCTCCACTCTTACAATCTCTCAAAGATTTCCTCACAATTTTTACACACTATTGGAACCTTTCTAACATCCAAGGCCTCTAGACTCTTTCAATTTTCGACCAAAATCATCATTTAAAGTTGTGGATGAGCTTTTCCAAGAGTTGCCTAAGCATCCCTTCAAAATTTTGCCTTATCAAAAGCTTGAGTAAGCATAACCATTGAGCTCACCGTCCGCAGCCTTGAGGGTGCCGCCGACAGACTTCTGGAGAATTTTGGCCTATAGCCTCAAGAAAAACTCACCGTCGACGGCGTCGAGGACGTCGTCGGCGGCCTAGTTCAAATATCCACATTTTTTTCCTTTTCGTTCCAAATTCGCTCCTTTTTGCATATTTTTGCTCCAATGACCCTAATTCATCATTCCTGCAACAAAACATCAAAAATACCTTTCTTTAAAGTACAATATCATCAAAAATAGTATAAAATAGGTATGAAAATCTTAATATATTTTCCTTTGGTCACCCTGCAGTTAAACAATAGATATCACAAGCAACTGGCTTTATAACTTCAGTCCCTCCTTTCAAATATCTGGGAGTACCTATTCTTAAGGGCAGAACTAAACTTGTTCAATTTGATGATGTCCTTTCCAAAATTGATTCTCAACTTAACTGTCGGACTAACTCATTTTTGTGTAATGGAGGGAGGGTTACTCTCCTCAGAAGCATTTTAACATCCTTCCCTTCCTACATACTACATGTGTCATTTATGAAGAAGTCTACACAATTACTCATGGAAAGAAGCTTCAATTGATTTTTATGGTGAGGTCAAAGACAACAACTTCATTGGGCCACTTAGCAAAGAGTGGCTAAGCCAGCCATGGCTGGGGGACTAGGCTTTAAGGGTATGCTCCATCTTTAGCAGGTGAATCTGTGCAAGCTCTGGATTAAATTCTGACATCAACAATCTTTATGGGCTTTATTTATGAAGGGTGAATATTGTAGACACTCACACCCTAGCTTAGTTAACAGGAAACTTGGAGACTCTAGAATTTGGGTGCAATTGCTGAAAGTCAGAAAAAAAGGTGAGGATATTTTCCTTTGGGATCTGAGAAATGGTAGAATCCATTTTTGGTTGGACAATTGGTGCCCCCAAGGCTTATTATTGCCCAAAACTACTGTTAATAATGTAGATCTTCTAGTTTCTGACTATTGGTCTGACAACTCTTGGGGCCTGGATACTCTAAAAGTTATGCTCTCTCCTACTGCAGTTGAGTGCATCTCTAAAATTTAGTTCAATAAAGAAATTGAAGATAAATTGGTACTGAAGAACTGCAAAGAAAAATCCTTGTCCAAAGCTTTCTATGCTAATCTATTTACTTAATGACTGTTTCTTGGAGAAAATATATCTGGAATAAATTTCTTACCCATTCTAAGTCCTTTTTGATTTGGAGAGTGTTCTCAAAACTACTTCTTGTAGATGACATCCTTGAACTTAAGGGTTTGAGAGGTCCTTCAAGATGTTATCTATGCCACTTCAAAACTGAATGAATTTCCCATCTGTTTTTCAATTGCAAATTTGCTCAACAGGTCTAGAAGGAACTAACACAGAATTTGAAATGTAACATGATTTCTTTGGGTTGGGCCACATTGGAAGCCTACTGGGTGACTGGTGTAAACTTAAAATGTTTACTGTGCCTTGCACTGTAGCTTGGTTTCTCTGGAAGGCCAAAAACAAAGCTAAATATGAAGACTCGCTCTCTCTCTCTCAAGTGACTCACGTTGTAGTTAACTGCCAGACATTCCTAAAATAATTGTTAACTTAAGGGTTTTTTGAGATGGAAGCCTACTGAAGAAATCTCTCACTTTCCCTCCACTCTTACAATCTCTCAAAGAATTCCTCACAACTTTTACACACTATTGGAACCTTTCTAACATCCAGGGCCTCTAAACTCTTTCAATTTTTGGTCAAAAATCTTCATTTAAAGTTGTGAATGAGCTTTTCCAAGAGTTGCCTAAGCATCCCTTCAAAATTTTGCCTTATCAAAAGCTTGAGTAAGCATAACGATCGAGCTCACCGTCGGCATCCTCGAGGGCATCGTCAGCAAACTTTTGGAGAAGTTTGCCCGATAGCCTCAGGAAAAACTCGCCGTCGGCGGTGTCGAGGGCGCCGTCGGCGGCCTTGTTAAAATCTCCACATTTTGGTCCTTTTCGCTCCAAATTCGCTCCTTTTTGCATCTTTTTTCTCCAATAACCCTAATTCATCATTCCTGCAACTAAACATCAAAAATACCTTTCTTTAAAGTACCAAATCATCAAAAATAGTATAAAAAAGGTATGAAAAACTCAATATATTTTCCTTTGGTCACCCTGCAGTTAAACAATTGATATCACGAGCAACTGGCTTTATAACTTCTATCCCTCCTTTCAAATATCTGGGAGTACCTATTGTTAAGGGCAGAACTAAACTTGTTCAATCTGATGATGTCCTTTCCAAAATTGATGCTCAACTTAACTGCTAGACTAACTCATTTCTGTGTAATGGAGGGACGGTTACTCTCCTCAAAAGCATTTTAACATCCTTCCCTTCCTACATGCTGCACGTGTCAGTTATGAAGAAGACTACACAATCACTCATGGAAAGAAGCTTCAATAGATTTTTATGGTCAGGTCAAAGACAACAACATCATTGGGCCACTTAGCAAAGAGTGGCTAAGCCAGCCATGGCTGGGGGACTAGGCTTTAAGGGTCTGCTCCATCTTTAGCAGGTGAATCTGTGCAAGCTCTGGATTAA
>NEWO01000184.1:18529-76724 GCA_003013225.1 Phalaenopsis aphrodite
TATATATATATATATATATATATATATATATATATATATATATATATATATATATATATATATATATATTGATTGTTGTGGATTATATGAAAATGGCATGAACGGAAGATAATAAAAAGAGAATTTGAACCTGGACAAGAAGTCTTATTACACACTACAAGATTGAAATTATTTCCTAGAAAATTGAAATCTTTGTGGAAAGTGCCTTTCAGAATTATAAAATATTTCAAGTGAATGTGCACAGATTGAAACCATATTTTGATGGTCAATGAGCAACTTTTAAATAAATCGTAATATTGGGTCACCCAAAATGAGACTAGGAATGTTGGGTTGAAGACATTAAACCAAGTTCTTTGTAGGAGGCAACCCATCTAAATTGTTGTTTAGTTTACTTTTGAGTTTTTTGGATTTTAAATATTTTAAGTATATTTATGTTTAGGTCTTTATGAAGTCCGTGTATTTGAGAAGAATATTTAGAAACTTCTTTATTTGCCTAATTTTATGAAAAAATTGAGAGTTTATTCGATCAAAATCGAAATTGTGTAGCTTTTTGGAACTTGTGCATGATGCGCCGAATTCCAGAGAGCTGGCGCTTGACGCGCCAAATTTCATCAGAGAGCTTACCCAAATCATGTGCCAAATTTGGCACATTATGTGCCTCGGTGACGAAAATGACTTAAACATTTCAAAAGGAGATTTTTAGGCGGTTTCTTCTCCTTATAACTCCTAAAAACGTAATCCTAAGTCCCTAAATCTTAAGTCACTGAATCCTAAGTATATTTTAAAGGGGAAAAAGAGGGAAAAACCACTAGATTTCAAATCCATTGGCTTCCCACTCCAAAAACACTACAAGATTTGGAATTTTCAACTAAAGAAATTTTGTCAGTTTCGTTGCACAAAACTTACATGATTGAGTTCTAGTGAAGGAGAGGCTAATTGAAGAAAAAGGATTTGTGAACTAAGGATTCATCACACTGAATACTTGAGTGGAAGAGATTATTACGTAGAGATGCTGGGAAGTGCTTCGCTACACAACTACCACTGCAGTCGTCCCTGTGGTGAAAGAGTTTTATGCTAATCTTCTTGAGATCAACCAAAGAATAGTCTATGTGTATGGCAGGCTTGTGCAGTTCCCTTCTTTAAGAATAAACGAGGTGTTTATGATAAAAAATGTGCCTATCTGTCATTATTCAAATTTTACTCGTACAAGAGACAATATGAATGAACTCTACCGATACCTTATGGATGAAGATACGGATTAGGAGGCCAGAGATGAGGGGAATGTAAGGTTTTCATTATCATTGTTAAATCATACTTCTAAGGCATGACACTACTTTATTGCATGAAAATTTCTGCCCACCATGAAGATCAGTAAGATAACTAAGGAGAGCACTATTTTTAAATTTTTGTGTTTAAATTAGAAAACCTGTTGATATTGGAGCCATAATTATAAAATCAGTTTTGGGTTTGATTGTGAATGGATCTTCAACTGAACTTGGACATCCATCCACTATTTTCCTATTGTGCAGTCAATTGCAAGTACCTTATGAAAGTTTGGAAAGAGTGCTTCTTCCTTGGAAGCTGATGGATACTGAAGTATAATACAACTGTATTGGAATGGGAGATTAAAATGATATGAATTTGCTGATCGATAAGGGCTCTCATAATCCATCACCTATCCAGCCTTACTATAATTCTAATGCACTTTTGAAGAGAACCAAGAAGATAAAGAATGAGGTGCAGAATGTTATACATGTGATTGAGAATATTTCAGAAATCCTGGATCATCTGGACTGGAGACTAAAAGAAAATTTTGAACATACTGGGCATATTGAAGATGGTTTGGTACGTATGTTCAAGAAACATTCTTGGATTGCAGAGGATTCAACTGATGAGTTTCCATATCAACCCTTCTACAACTCATTATTTAACAAATGGACATAATTAATATTCAGGTTTGTTGGGAGAGATTTGACCAAGAAATGCTTATAATGATGAATATCAGTAGAGGAATGTTCAGCATGATAATGACTTTGAAAATGCTATGGTGAGACATCTTAGGGCAGAGCCCAATGTGCAATTTCATCCTTGTCCCAGTTTCACTCCCTATACTTCTATTCGGGATGAATATGAGGAAGAAGAAGAAGAAGAAGATGTTGATGACGAGGAAGGAGATAAAGGCTGATACTTTTATCAGTCTAGTTTAATTTGTTTTTATGTTTATTTGTTATTTGTGATTGAAAAGATTCTAATTTGAGAATTGTTGTAGTAAAAACATTCTTATTGTGTTGTGGACATAATTGTAATAGTAACTATAGACTTTTATTTTTTCTGCATTTTTAGTAGTTTCAATTTTGTTTTTTCAGTTTTTATATTTCTAATCTTAATTCTCAACAAATTCTTTAGAATATATAATGTTTTAGTTAATGGTTTAAAGCCTGTATGTTTTTAAAGTTAGTATTTGCAGTATGCTACAACCCAGTTTCACAATCAGAAATTCTCTACAAGTAAGTTTTATTTTTCATGCATTTACTGTTTACTTTCACCTACTAAATTTTGTACTAAAACCTTTTTTAAAAATAACTCAAAAACTTACATTTGGAAGGAAGAAAAATTTATTTAGAAGAGAAATAAACAAAATTTTATTTGTCCTTAAATAATAATATTTTTAAAATATATTCAACATGACTTGGGGATATTACGATCTAACTTTAAATGTTTATATTTATGTTTATAAATATTATGGTAAATTTAGGTAAGAAGTTTTAAATAATGAAGGTTAATTCTAAAGTTGAAGATATTTGGTATGATAGGATAAGACTATGTTTTTCTATTTAAAGTAAAGCAAGTTGAATTTTTAAAGTATTAAGAATTTTAGAGTTTCATGTAAGAAGAAGAGAATTAGACTTTATGAAAAACCATAAACTATTATGAATTTATAAAGTGAAGAAAAGTATGGAGTTTTGACTTTAAGAAGAGGACAGTGAAGTTCAACACTATTAAAGCTATCCTCAAGATTCTCATTTTCAATTCCTTTTGAAAGGAGGCAGCGAGAAATAAAAAACGCAGATTTCAAGGAGTTAAAGGGGGGATGAAAAGAACAAGAAAGTGGGGGTGGTGTGAAAGGAAAGGAGAGAAGAAGAGGAGGTTTTCTTCTAGTATTGTAAAAGGAGAGGATATGTTAGAGATTTTTTCTTCATTACACTTATATGAGAGAATTTAGTGTACTTGTAAAGAGTGAAATGCTTGGAGAGAACTTATAGGGATTTTTTAGGAAGGATTGTGTGATAAGTTGTGTTTTGTATTTCTTTTATTTTTTAAACTTGTTTTTATATATCAAATTCATGCTTTGTCGTATCTTTCTCATGAATTCTTAGTAGTCTTCTTTATCATTCTCCCTACTTTGAGATATGGTTTTGTGAAGAATTGATTTTATTTTCTATGGTCTTAAATGTTAATAATTTATGATGATTTGAACTCTGATCTTCATTTACTTTTTGATATGGCCAACTAAAATGTTAAAACATGTTGAGAAACATATGTTCTGAAAAGGGCTATGATTTCTACAATAGGGGGAGAATCACATTTGATTTCATAGGAGAGTATGTCATCGATGGATTTGAGTGTAAATAAATAGGAAAATATACTTTGTTGGAAGAAGAATTGGAGATTTTAAGGTAACATATTAAAATCTTAATTTGGTCCAGTTGATTGGAAACTGATGCGAGATTGTTAGCCCTTTCTGGAGGGAGTAGTAGAAGCTCAAGAGTGGCAGCCGATGTCCTCCCATCCTAACCGTGGAATTAGGGACCAAACTCTAGATTAGTCATTGTTCTTTATAGCACATGGAAGAGATTAAAGAATATGATTGCCCTTATTTGGCAAAAAAACAATTTTAATATTTATTTTCAAAATAATTTTAATTTCTTCACAATCCATATACTCATTGTAAAGGTGAAGGGTGCCTTCTTGAATTTGAATCTTCCATCAACAAAAACTTTGTATAGTTTTCATAATTTTACTTTTGAAACTTTATTTTTAGTTAGTTAACTCTTTTAACTACATTTTATATAGCATTCACCTTAGTAGAAAATATTCAAACTTCATACTTTACTTTTATTTTTGTATTTTTTAAATTATATAATAATTTAAAGAATTTACCTATAAGTTTCTTCAACTTCATTGTGTGATCGATATCAGGACTCCATTAGAGCCCTTAATTACTTGAGCAATATGTATGCTTGTGTTGATTTTAAAAAGGATTTCGCTGTTTAAAAGGTATTTTTTTGGGATTATATTGCATATTTATTGTTATAACTGTCTTGTGTATTTTGTAATATTGAAAAATATTAGAAAAATTTACATACTAAATCTACCCGCATCAATGGGCACTAAAATCCCAAATCAAATAGAGTAGCATCAATTTTGATCTCACTGAATTTATCCATGGAAGAAGCAAGAGGAGGTTTCTCACCCCTTTTTTCATTTGGTGAAGTAATGCAATTAAACTCTCCTCCTAAAATCTAGAAGGAGTTAATAAATTGATTAAGGTTATATAAATCTTGCCAAAGTGCTCTTTGTTGAATGACATTGCAACTAGCATATATGAAAGTAGCAAAGCCTTATTGTGTACCTATGGAGAATTGCAAAAGCACAAATTGGGGGTGGTTCTGTATAACAAACCATTACATGTTTAATCTAGCAAAGAACTGGATTTTATTATTGATGTTAGCAAAGTGAGTAAAATTAGGGAACTTCTTGAGAATATTTTGGAGATGTCTAGTGACTAGTGGCCCTAAAAGAGCGAAACACCATATTTTATGGAATTTGACGAGATGAAGTTGTCTTTTTACGGATGGATGCATGAGTTGTTCCCCTTATTTCTTAGAAAAGGAATTTAATAATTTAAAGAGGGTTCTCCCTATCGCTCTAGTTCTAGAGTAGGGTTCAGAGTTTAGGATTGTGTGTTGTCCAAGAAATGAATTTTAATTGTCCTTCAATAGATGATTTAGTTTCAACCAACCCTTCTTCTTCTTGCATCCCCTCTGAATCTGCCACTCTTTAGTATGAACATTAGCCAAATTATTCGAAGTGGGGTTAGCCATCTGATGAAGATCTAAAAAGTTAGCTTCAAAAGAGCTTAATGCAAATGGGACAATATTAGTACAAATTTGAGGGGTGGCAACAATTTCAGCTAGAAGAGTGTCACACGTTTCATGATTTGAGGCGGTAACTTGATATTTTATCACTCTGGGCAGTGCAAGCAGAGGTTCAACATCATTAAGATTTAAGATACCAATAAAAATTTCAAATTTACTAGAACTTCCAATAGATTGAACCTGAGCTTTAAGAGGTCCTGTTGGATCAAGGTCCAAGGGTGAGGGAATTAATGTGGTATGATATCTTTCTATACCAAAACTCTTGGGTAGTTTAGTTGGGATTGGAGAATTATTCTGAGGTAAATCAATACCAATAGATGTTAAAGGTTCCTAGCCCTTAGCTATAGATGTGAATTCAAGGCCCTTAGAGGTGCCACCTGGTTTAAGTTGGGGATGTTTCCTATAACAGTTCTCATTAAGGTGACCAAATATTTCTCAATTTTTACTACAATATGGTCTCTGTTTAGAGATAGTGGGTTGCCAATACCCATTTTCTTAGTACCTAACCAAACCACCTTAACAGGGGGAAGAGCGTATCTCTTTCAACCAAAATTTGAGTAACTGATGGTCTGGATAAGTTATAGGTGCAAATGTCAAGCTTCATAGGTCTCCTCAAAAGTGTACATATGGAGAAGAGGACTTTATGATGGAAATACTATAATTTCAACTCAGAGAGCTTAAACCAAATTCGGAGGGAATTTTTCAATAAGAGTAAATTTGTACTTCTCATAAATTTTAGTAACTACAGCTTCTGTGAAGAATAGAGCAAGTTTTCCACTTTTCTTGCACCCTTTTATCAGCAAAGGGCTATCTTCAATGCTTTCAAAAAAATCATGATAGGCTAGCATAAACAATAGTCTATCCTCAAGACTAGAAGCAACAATGCCAACAACTTCAGCTAATGAAGACTTACCAAAGAAGTTTGGATCAACTTGAGTGAGTGTGGTGTCAATGATAAAAAGCAAAATCATTAAATAGTGAAGCACAATTCAATGGAACACTAACCAACCACAAATTGGATAGGCCAGTAGCCAGGGGGAACGTGAAACGTTCTGACGGCGGACAAGAGAGTGGTGACTCCGTTGGGGTACTTCTCGCTCCTCATCTATCGTTAAATCTTTCCTTCAAAGATATTCCATCTATTGACAGATAATATTATATTTCTCAATCTTATCTCTTTGATTATAAGAGTTTTCTTTGACAGACAATCCATGTTATCTATTATAGACAGTCCATGATATTTATGATAGACCTTCCAGGATATCTATGATAGACATTCCTTGATATCTATAACAAACATTCCACAATGACAAGAGAAAAATGACATATCATAATAAATTCTTAGTTTAGAAAATGAGTCTATAATAAATTTTGACATATCCTTCTTCTAAATTGTTAAGAAAAGTATAAAGGATTCTTTGGAGTTAGTCTTTTTCTACTTTCAAGATCTTAATTCACTAATCAGTGAAGATATTTACTTCAACCAGAATGACTTTGGGTTGTTTAATAAACTGAATTTATGATGAATAGTTCGCTCTAAATCATTACAGAACCCTTGGAGGGTTTAACCTAAATACCTATGAAGATTTTCATCTTTTTGGAGAGGAACTACCTCAAGAATTCCTTGTAGAATAATTGAATTTTGAGAAAATGGATGAAAAATTTGATCAGAAAGGAAAGAAAGTTTATGTTGAAGATGGTAGTTTCTCACCATCCATATATGATGATTGATCATGTCCCAAAAATGTTCTACTAACACATAACCAACAAAGAAATAAAAGGAAGAAGAAAAGAAAGAAATCAACAATCTTGAATGATCTGAATCCGAGCAAATTGTTTTTAGGAACTCATCTTCTTCAAAGAAGAAAAATTGTTGTCCAGTACCCATCGAATACGAAGATAACACATTACAATCTTTCCAAAGAGAAAATTCCATGTCAATACGAATTATAAATTCTATGTTCAATAGACTTGCACGAAAAGAAATATGTTTGATCTGTCAACTTTTGGACAAAATGGGATGTGCAGTTTGAACTTCCATGAAAAGGAAGTTTCTTGCACAAGAAAACTCAGTTTATCAAGAATTGGACCAACAATGCCCATCAGAAAGTTAATATACTCGAGTATGAGGGCCAGATCAATAATTTCAAAGAGTAAACCCTATCCGGAATATTTTATTCTATCCAATATCCTAAAGGATTTGTTCCACCTCTTTTTAAGGTGCCTGATGGAACCGGTAACCCTCATGAATATCTAGCACATTTTAGAGCAAGATGCTGCAATGCAGGAGGAAACAATGCTCTTCTGTTTCGTCAATTTGTCATCAGCCTTATGGGAGTTGCTTTTGACTAGTATGCAGAACTTTCCAATGGTTTTGTTAAAACATTTGTTGAACTTAAGAATTTCTTCATCCAATGATTTCCTGAAACATAACATCATATAACGGTTGGAGACTTCGTTCTGGAGAAACAAAAGCTAGGGGAAACCCTTGTGGATTACATGTTGCACTCGAAAAATTTCAACATGAATTATTAACCACAACTTTAGGAACAACATGGAGTTGAAATTCTACTCAAGAATTTTCATGGTACTATATCATTCATTATTAAAGGATTCACAATAAAGACATTTGAAAAACTACTCAGCAAAGCTGCTAAACTTTAAGAGGAAGCTAAGCAGATGAGTGTAACAAAAAAGGTCGAGAAGACAAAAGCGTTTATATCATTTGAAAAGAAATCAGAAAATGTCTTAATGATAGAAAAGTGGAAACAAGTGATGCAAGTGCAACCTGAGCAAAAGAAGAAATGAAAAAAATTTATAATTCAACAACAACCGTAGTTGTCATCACAACAACAATTTTAGCACTCATTCTCATCAGTGACAGTCAAGAAATTGATGTCTGAGAGGATGAACAAAGAATACTCTTTCAAGATAGAAGCTAACGGAAAGGTATTTTGTAGCCTGTTTAAATTACCAAAATTCAAATTGCCTAAAGTTTGCAGACTAGGAGAAGTCCATATGAAAGATAATCTCAATTATTGTCCTTCCCACAGGATGCTATGACCCTGACTCTGACCCTGACCTAATTAATTTGAGTCCATATAGAAACAAATTAATCACTATATACACACTATGACCCTGACTTAATTTCTCCATAAATATTTGAGAGTTTAATGGTCAAAGAAGTATATGGTAATGAAAAAAAACCTGTAAAATTTTTACTTGGTTCTACTTCGTCTAGTTCCTAGATAAATGTAAAATTAGAAGATAGAAATCTTATGAAATCAATGAAAATCCCTTTTGAACTTTATTCTCCGTGTGTTTAAGAACTTATTCAAAATGGTTTGATACTTAAATAATATACATTAGATCAATCTTATCATTTTGAACCTTTGTTGAACAATAGCAAACAAAACCAAAACTCCAAGGAAGGTATTGGGTTTGGTACCGTAGAACCTCTAGATGACACAAACTTGTCACCGATGGACTTGATTCTGAGCAAACATCAGATCTTGCAATCAAAGGAGCACTGTAAAAATTTAAAGAAGATATTAAATCGATAGTGGATGAACAAAAAGAAATAAATTTAAGAATGGAAAAAAATCTAAACCTAACTTTTATTAGTTTGTTCCTTAATTACATTGAAGTAAAAGAAATAGTTCATATTTTGAACGAATACAAAGAGAGCTTTGCTTGGAGTTACAACGAGATGCTTTGACTCACTCCAGGAGTGATAGCCCATATACTCATATTAGAGCAAACTGCAATTCCAGTTAAACAAGCTCCAATACTGATGAGAGTTGAAATAGAACAACATGTCATTGTTAGAGTTAAAAAGTAGATCGAGGCCATTTTTGTTTGAGAAGAAAGAAACCCAACATAGCTCGCTAAGATAGTGCTAGTAAAGAAGAAAAATGATCAAATTTGAGTCTGTGTAGATTTCAATGATCTTAACAAAGGCTTGTACAAAGGATGAATTTCCTTAATCAATTTCAGAGTTGATCGTCGACATTAAATCAACTCACGAAATATTCTCTTTCATGCAGGGATCAACATGATAGAAACAAATGAAAATTTCTTTAGAAGATGAGCCAAATGTATCTCTCAGAACACCCATCAAAATATACTATTACAAAGTATTGCCACTCAGATTGAAGAATGTTGGTGCTACTTATCAAAGGGCCATGACACAAAATTTGGATGAACTTATACACAATCAAGGTGAATCTTTTATGGATGACTTGGTTGTCTATAGTAAATGAAAAGATGATCATGTGTACGATTTGAGAATCGTCTTCAAATGATTATGATAATTTAATCTTAGAATGAATCCTTTAAAGCGTGCATTTGTCATTGCCTCAGGTAAGTTTTTAGGATGTATTGTTGAACATCGTGGGATCAAAATTTACCCCCTCAAAATTGAAGTCATTTTAAACATGCCTCCTACTAAAAAGTTAACACAACTACGATCTTTCCAAGGATAAATAGCATACAACTGGCATTTAATTTCTAATCTATTCGGTAAGTGTTAACCACTCAGTGCCATGACTAGAAAAATACCAAATTTGGGTGGGATGAATGATGTCAACATGCCTTAGATAATATAAAAAAAATATTTGACAACACCTTCTATCCTAGCAGCCCCTATGTTAGGGAGACCTTTAATCCTATATACTGCGGCATCAGACAATTCCCTTAGAGCATTACCAGCTCATGATAGCAGCGAGGGTAAAGAAAATGCATTATATTATTTAAGTCAATGTTTGGTCCCTGCTAAAATAACATATCATGCAATTGAGAAGCATTATTTAGCTTTGATCTTCTCAGTTCAAAAGTTAAGACATTATGTGTTATCTCATAAGGTAACTCATACCTCAAGTGTTAACTCTTTGTAATTTTTGAGAACTCAACCAACACTTTCAAGATGGTAAGCATGATGGGCAATGGTATTGCTCCAGTTCAACATAACATTTGTACTGCTACGTGCTGTCAAAGGACAAATTTTGGCACAATTCTTAGCAGCACACCCTATATCTGTTGAATCTCCTCTTAATGATGATTTGCTCAATGAGCAAGTATTGAAAATAAAAATTTATGATATAAAATGATGAGAATTACATTTTGAAGAAGCTTCATCTACGCAAAAAGATAAAGATAGACGGACAGTTTTACCTGGAAAACCCGGAGTAGGGTTAATTTTCATCACTCTAGACAAAGCAATAATGTCGTTTTCCTATCATCTGACCGAGCCATGCACAAATAATGAAGCTGAGTATGAAGCACTCATAACCAATTTAGAACTGGCGATACAAAGGAAAATAAAAGAGATTAACATTTATGGAGACTCTCAATTAATCATCAATCAAATAGCGGAAAACACGAAACTTTTAAGTCGCGACTTGAACAAAATTTTTGTTACACTCTGAAATTTTTTCAAAAAATTCAAATGTAACGATTGTCCTAATTCCGAGATAAGACAACTCTCTAGAAGATGAATTGGCTAAATGATACACCAAACTATTGTGTAGTTTTAAATATATATTTTATACTTATTTTGTGTATTATTGCACTTTAAAGTAGGGTATTTTCATGTTTTTATTGCAGGTATATCAATTTTATGTATTTCGAGAAAAAAGTAGCAAAAAGCTTGAAATTTGTTGCTAAAGATGCACTAGATTGGTGTAAGATGCGCCAACATACAGATAACAAACGCAAGATGTGTCTGATGTGCCAAAACTCAGAACAGTGCGGTCATTAGCAATTTGGTGCAAGATACGCCAGATTGGCATGAGATGTGCCATTTGATAGAGAGCTGGTACAAGGGGCACCAGATTTGGTGCCAGAAGCGCCAGATTTGACGCAAGATGCGCTAGAGATGACTTTTTTGTGATTAAGGTAGTTTAAATAAAAATTGCATGAATTTTAAAAGAGACACTTGTTCTAAACACCCATTGGAGTGATTCAACGTAGCTAGACACTTTGGAAGGATTTTATGAGGAGAGGGAAGTTGAGACATTTCTTCTTCATTACACTTCTAAGAGAGAATTGAGAGTGCTTGTAAAGAGAGAATGACTTGAAGAGAACTTCTATGGATTTTCTTATGAAGGATTGTGAGATAAGTTGTGCCTTTTTCTTCTGTTATTTTATAAACTTGTTTATATATATGAAATCCATGTTTTGTCATAACATTCTCATGAATTCTGAGTAGTCTTTATTATCCTTCTCCCTACTTGGAGATATGAGTTTGTGAATAATTTATTTTATTTTATATGGTTTTAAATTTCAATATTTTGTGATGATTTGAACTTTGATCTTCATTTAATTTTCTATCTAGCCAATTGAATTGTTAAAATATGTTGAGAAACATATGTTCTGAAAGGGCTATGATTTTTACAACATGGGGAGAAGCATATTTGATTTCACTAGAGAGTGTGTCATTCATGGATTTGGGTGCAAATAAATAGGGAAATATACTTTGTTGGATGTGAAATTGGAGATTTTAAGGTGACAGATTAAAACCTACAATTTGTTCTAGAGCATTGGAAACTGATGCAAGATTGTTAGCTCTCAGGTGTGAGAGTAGTAGGAGCTCTAGAGTGGCAGTCGGCATCCTCCCAACCTAACCAAAGATTTAGTGGCCAAACTCTAGATTAGTCAATGTTCTTTATACAGTCGGAAGAGGGCAAAGAATAAGATTGCTTCTATTTGGTAGAAAACAAAATTTTTAAATTTTTTAAAATGATTTTAGTTTCTTCACAATCCATATACAGATTGTAAAGCAGAAGGATGTTTTCTTAAATTTGAACTTTCCATCACAAAAACTTTTTAATTTTTGTAAGTTTACTTTTGAAAGTTTAGAATCTAGTTTAGTTAATTTTTTCTTTCAACCGCATTTTAATTATCATTTGCTCTAATATTTTGTATTCAAATTTTGCACTTTACTTTTTGTAGTTTTAAAAATTGTAGTATACATTATAATCGTAAGAATTTACTTATAGGCATTTCCAACTTCCCTGTGGGATTGATATCTAGGACTTCATTAGAGCCCTTTATAACTTTAGCAATACTTATAATTACGTTATGATTTGGTAGTTTAAATATTTATAGAAGATAAAACTATTTTCATTGAAGTTATTTTTGTTAGGATTAGTTTGCATAATTGCTATTGTATCTGCCTTGTGTATTTTATAATATTGAAAAATTTTGCAAACTTAACACACTAAATCCACCCACATCAAGCTTTTGGATCTGTTGTTGGGGAAGTAACAGAAAGTATTAGTAAGTTATTTCATAATTTACAGTATTTTTAATTCTAGAAATAAAAAAATTAAAAATAAATTGTTTGTAGTTTAGTTTGAATATTTTCTTATTTAAGTGTGTTTGCTTATTTTAAATTACTTGTTGTGTATATTTATGCATAGTGTAAGATCTAAGTTTTTGGTACTTGTCGGGAGTATTTTAGTTTGTGGAGTTGCCCAAAAGAAATAGTTGGTCATGGAAATCAAAATCTCGTCGCCCGCTTCGGAAGGCCGTTTTAATGTTTACAAAAAATATGAAATCAAACAGACCCCATATTTTTCATAGTTTAAATGAAAGATCATTGTACCTCAAACTGTGTATCTATCTCGAAGGATAAACACAAGACTCGAGGATGAGCCTCGATCGATTAAACTGAGAAAAATATGACATCCGTTTGGTCTGCAAAAGCTTTTTATTTGCCGACAATTTCTCCTATTTGATATGAAGAATTAAATAGGTTTATATTAAGTTGGGTTCAGACGAGCTTCCTATAAGGGCAAGCCCCTACAGTTAATTACATCTTAAATAACCAAAGTCACTTAAGAAAACTCTCGATAAAAATTAGTGAATATTATCTTCAAGTATTTTAAAAGGGTAGGACTTTTCAATGAGATAAGACAAAGAGGTGTGAAAAGGGATTGACTCAAATTTGAAACATTTGTTGTAAAATCCAAAGGAGGAAGAACTAGGGGATGTCATAGATCCAGAGGAGAACCTTGGTGACTTTCGGGCTACCCTCTTATTTGGCTTCAATTTTAAGTAAAAATATTTAGATGTTTCATCTTGCCAATTTTATTTAATTAGGGCTTACATTTGTTATACAACTTTAACATACCACAAAATCTTGCATTAAGCATTTGTACAACTTTGAACAAGTGAAACAATTATTTAATTAGGCCTTTGTACAACTTTAACATACCACAACCTCGAAATTAGAAGACGAGTTAGGGCTTATATTGTACAGCAGAGTTGTACAAAGGCCTAAAGATGAGTTGAGGATTTATGTTGCATTAGGCAGATAACCTCAAAATCTTATGGCTTGTTATTTAATTTTAAGGAAGGAAATTGTTTTAGCTAGGGGAGACATGTTTTGCTGTTGAAGATGGTCGTGCTGCCCACCATGCTAGCTCCAAGCTCCTTGCCGCGACGAGTTTATGTTTTTCAGGGTGTCAAGTTATGATGTCAAATCAGGTGGACCTATGGTTGATGTTTTTTAAATTTTATGGGGTATGTTAAAGTTGATTAGAGTGATACCAGTTAGGATCTCATGGTTCCCACGTTAAGGCACCACTATTTTCTATTGGATTCACTTAGTCCAACTGAATTTATTAAACCCAACTTAATGAGTTCCATAATTTCCTTTAGACCATGGGAAGCCTCGTTAGCAACCGTAGGTTACCTCCTCCGAGGGCTTTCCGATCATCCGATAAAGACGTCTTAATTTAGTTGTGGCTGTTGTTTTGTGTGATGTTTGTGATTAAATTTTAAGTTGTTTTATATTTTGAATGTTGTGGAGGTAATTTTTATCTTGATTAATTTTAGTTTTGGTTTTGGTTTTGGTTTTGTGGCTATCCTAATAGTTTTATTTTTCATGCAGGGTGACATCGTTGTTTAGCATGCAAGTTTGTGTTTTGTTCATATATGCAGGTAAGTAAGCACACTGAGGAAAGCTTAAGAAAAGACAATGCAGTAAACTATAAAAGCGTACCTGGTGAGTCTTCTCGTTCCACCACAAAAAACTCAAAATGCATGTTAGAGCACTTTATGTAAAGAGAAAAATATAAGGTTTTAGTTATATCTTAGTGGGTCCCTATTAGTTCGATATGAGGTATCTAATAGGTCTAGAAGAAGAAGCAGGTTCATGCTTCCCTCTCACTACCTGGTGAAAAGCCTCAAGCTCATTTAAACGTATTATGTCACTTAATAACTCATCCTGTAAATACCTTTAATGCCCAATGAACATTGATGTTTCAATTATCCTTAAGAGTAAGGTAATTATCATTTGTCATTTAATTTGGAAGTTATGTGGGTGAAGATCCTTAAAAGGGGCAAGTTAGCATTATTGAAAAACTTAGTTGATTTTAGTTCGACTTTGGGATTATTGTGTTCAAAGGTGTTTACTTTCTATTCATTCTTCTAATTTTAATAAAATTTACTTTTAGCTTAATTCACCACTAAGCTATTTAGACTTAGGTAGATGTCTTGGTTATTTTGAAAGAAGTTGAATAATTTAAGTAAAAATAATTATTCATTTTAAAAACACTTAAATGTCATTTGAACATAAGTAGGGGTATTAAATTAGTGAGTTATCAACTTCCAAAGTCATACCCCTAATTTTAAGATCATTTAATTTAATGGACTTCCAAATTTCAATAATTTAAGGAATTACAAATTTATCCCTTGATTATGAAAGAGTGAGGTTGTTTTCTACCAATTAATCCCCGTGTGTTTCAATTCTCCTAATAAGTTAATTAAAATCAGAGGTTACCCTTTTCCCTCCTTGAATTAAGCCTAAATGTTAATTAAAGCCAAATTTCCAACATTACACTTTTGGCCCTAAGGCTCTATCACTGCATAATTTGACAAATTTAATTCAAACGACTTTGTAATTTTCATCCTACCTCTCTCTTGTGACAATTAAGACATCAAAGGAGAAGGTGTGATTTTTCAAAATTTAATTTAATTTGCATAATTATTTTAATGCAAAAATAGGATTTTTCAAAGAAAATTCCAATACTTGACCAAGGCAAAGCCTAATCCCTTGAAATTTTTACTGAAGGTAGATTTTGACTAGAGAAGCATTGAGGCGAAATTTCATGATTTACTGAATTATATTTAAATTTTAAGAATTATTTTAATATATGGAGTATTTATTAATTAAAAAATATTTTAAATGTGTAAAATTTGGTTTTATATTTTTATTAAATCTTTATAATGTCAAAGATCCCAGAGAAATAAATTTCATTTTTTTTTATTTTTATTTGAATTGTTATAATTATTTAATGAAAATCCATTATAGCCTTTAAAAAATTATTTTAAGCTTTAAAATCCAACATCTTCACTTAGAAAATTAGGAAAAATATTCCAATTGTTTTTAAATTGTTAAGAAAAAATTTAGAATATTTCCATGAATTTTATTTTCTTATGATTTTTATCTTTTCTTCAATTGTTTAAATATTAAAGATAGACTAAAAATGAAGTTTTTATGTTAATTACGTTTTAATTTTTAAAAAATCCCTTTGATCACACAGAACTCAAAAAACTAATTTTTATAATTTTTTTATTTATATTTTATTTATTAAAAATTATTTTAAGGTTAAAAATAACATTTAACTTGAAAAATCAATTTGAATTATTAAATGAGCTCCAAATGTTTTGAATTTTTTATGGGGAGTTCTCTGAACTTTAAATCACAATGAAGATTAAAAATTAAGTCACTTGAATGTTTGTGTTTCCAAAAATTAATTTTCATTTTTTTTTACGATTGTTGGAAATTAAGTGCATTATTAATGACTTAACCCATCAAATATTTTTCAAAGGGTTCTCTAGTCATAGCAAAACTTTCAAAATTTTCTTGGATTTTTCTAAGCAACATGCTAATTATTATGATTATTTTATGTAAATAATAAACATAAATTTGGAAAATATGAATCTCTGTCTAGAGATATCCTCTGAGTCTGGGAAAATCAAAGAATGTTCCTTAAGATAGAGGCAACATCTTGCCAAAATTTCAAGTCATGGTAAAATACCTACATGCAAGGAGAATTAAAAGACTCAAAACCATATTTAATTAATTAAAAATAAAATATGATTAAAATATACTTCAAATTATTTTCACATTATTGCGCTTTTTTCATTGAGAAAGAGGGTGTTTTTATTTTATTTTTGTCATTTTTTTACACCAACATAAGGATTTTTGAAGTTAGGATTATTTATTTAAATTAGAAAATACCCTATTTATCTATTTAAATGTCGGGTGCTGACTAGAGCCTAGGCGACTCCAAAACTCCATGCGGCGTGCTTCCATTTGAAACCACCATCCACCTCAGTGCTGACTCGGCCTGCAGTTCATGTATGAAGGCGTCGAGATCCGTTGATTAGATAAGCGCGTGATCGGATGACTCCCCGTCATCGGCCCCAATGCCTTAGCCCGAGAACCATCCATTTTCAAAGCTTAATATTTCACTCATTTCTTAACCAAATTAAGTGTGGTTTATTTCTAAATGCTTGGCTAAGTGTGACGAACACATCCATATGGTAATCATGCAATTAAATTAAGCCCAATCAAATGGAGAATCAAAATAGTCTTGGGAAGAGGGGGAGTTGAATACCTTTGCTCTGAGAAGGGAAGCTTTAATCAAAGGTGCTCGACACATTTCTGGAGGTCAAAGGAGGCTAGGGATTAAGCCTCTTGCGGTACTGAAAGGCCTAGGTATGAATTTGAGCAAGCTTAATTTCAGATGTTGGTTTAGAGCTATTCTAAGGGCTCTGTTTGAGACTGATTTGATGGGTGACCAAAGAAAAATATATTGAGATTTTCATACCTATTTTATACTATTTTTCAATATATTACTCTTTAAAGAAATGTATTTTTGATGTTTTGTAGCAGGAATGATTAATTATGGTCATTGGAGCAAAAGGATGCAAAAAGGAGCGAATTTGGAGCAAAAAGGACCAAAATGTGAAGATTTGAACTAGGGCGCTGACGGCAAGCCCAACGACGCCGACGTTGGCCTTTTCCCATGACTCCAGAATTATTTCACTTCGAAGGTTTGCTGATGGTGCCCTCGAGGCCTTCAAAGGCATGCCGATGACGCCCTTGAGGCTGTCGACGGTGAGCTCGGTGGATATGTTGAACTATGCATTATATGAGGATGAATTTTGAAGGGGTGCTTAAGAAACCCTTGGGACAACTCATACACATCTTTAAAGAGAAGACTTTAGCGGAAAATAGAGAGAGGAGGCTCAAAATCGAAGTGTGAAAAAGTGTAGAGAGTCTAAATTGTGAGGAATTCTTTGAGAGATTGTAAGAGGGGAGGGAAAGTGAGAGATTTCTTCCTCCATGCCGCTTCAAAAAGGAATTCTGTGTGTTGTAAAGAAAGAAAGAGATTCAGAGGAACTTTGAGGAGTTTGCTTGGAAGAAATTAGAGATAAGTTTATTTATTGTTGTAGTTTGTATAACTTTGATTTTATCTATGAATTCTAAGTTTTGTTGTGTTTTTTCTATGAGATCTGAGTAGTTTTCTCTGTCTTTCTCCTTGGCTTGAGATTTGTGAAATGGTGATTTGAATTGGTTGAGCCACAAAAATACTAAAGAAATTGTGATGATCTTTTCACTTCGATCTTAATTTAATTTCAATCTGGCCAATTGATTTGTTAAAATATGTTGAGTTTTACAACTAAAGTGAAGATTACATCCAAGATTCAAGGAGGTCAAAGCCCTTGGATTTTGGGTTCAAATAAATATGGAAATAAAACTATCAGATGTAGAATTGAGGATTTTAGAGTGACATACTAAAATTCCCAATTCGGTCCTATCGTTTGGGTGCTGAAGTGTAGAAGTTAGCCCTCAGGTGAGGGTAATGTGGGAGCTCCATAGTGATAGTCGGTATCCTCCCAGCCTAGCCGCAGATTCAATAAACAAGCGTAGGATTAGTCGATGTTCTTTATGCATGCACCAAAAGTTAAAGAATAAGTATGCTCCTATTTGGCACAATACAATTTGAACTACTTCACTTTATCCATTCATTATAATTTCTCGACAAGGAGAAGGGTGTTTTCTTTTATATTGAATATCACATTCGAATCCTCATTAGTATATTTAGTTATTTAATAGTTATTAAAAATAAATTTTTGTTTCAATTGTCTATTAGTGATAGATAAGCAAATTGATTTTCATTATTGTGATTAATGTATTGCTTTTCAAAAGTTTTAGTTCGTACTTCTAATATTACCCCCTGTGGGATCGATATCTAAGACTCCATTAGATCTCTATATTACTTGAGCAATACATATACTTAAGTTGATAAGTGTGACTTTACAATTATTGAATATTTTATACATACATCTTTACCGATTCTATAACTGTTATTAAGTTTTTGGTGCAGTTACTTAGGAATTAAATCTTTTAGCAGTAGTATTAATGACTTATAATTTTAAGCATATATAAAGTCACTGTCAAGTTTTTGGCGTCGTTGCCGGGGAGTAAACAAGAATCATAATTAGAGTAACAGACGAAATAAGATTATTAGAAAATTTTTACTTGAATTGGAACTTATTTTCATATTTTGTTAATTATTTTATTGTGTACTGATTTCAAATTGTATGCGTAAATTTGGACCTGAAAATCTTATACCCTACGATTCAGAATTAGAACGCACTGTTAAAAAGATTAAAATATTGAGAAGAGAACCGAGAAATTCTCATAAACTGGAAAACAACATGAACAATTAAGGAATAAAAATGAACACCAACCCAGACTCCTATGAGATTATGCAAATCCTACAGTAGATGAAATTCACTTATCTATCCAAAATCCTGATGTAGCTGCTACTTCATTTGATCTTAAACCTGCTATTATCCAAATGGTACAAAAAAATCAATTCAGAGGTACACCAAATGAAGATCCTAATTTACACCTCGCTAGTTTTTTAGAACTCTGTGCTACCTTTAAATATGAAAGTCTCAATCGATGTTGTTAGACTTAGAATTTTTCCTTTTTCACTTAGGGATAGGCTAAGATGTGGTTAAATTTGTTAGCACCAGGATCTATTAGAACTTGGGGAGAACTTTCACGAAAATTTCTATTCAAATATTTCCCTCCATCCAAAACTGCTAAACATAGAAATGACATAACAATGTTCTGTCAGATTGATGGAGAGTTAATATATAAAGCTTGAGAGAGATTTAAAGATCTTCTTAGGAAATGCCTCATCATTCGTTACTAGATTGGTTGATAATTCAAACTTTTTATAATAGATTATTGGGATCACTTAATGTTGCGGCTGGTGGTTTGTTAATGTCAAAACCTTTTAATGAGGCGTATTCGTTAATAGAAGAGATGACTACCAACAATTTTCAATGGCCCTCTGAAAGGGTAAATCCTAAAAGAGTAGCCAGTATCCTTGATTCTGATGCAATATCTATTTTAGCATCACAGATTGCTTTAATATCAAAGAAATTAGATCATTGTAGAATGAATTATTCTCCAACACCTCCTATGATGGAAGAGAATTCGTTTGGGCATTTATTGGATGTTCAACCCTCATATGATACTTTAAATGCTATTAATAGACCCAACAACCCTTATTTGAACTATTATAACCCATGTTAGAAGAATCATCAAAATTTTAATTGGAATAACAACTCTTTCACAAATCGACAATGCGCGAACAACCCAATGAACCCATTAGGAAATTCATCCAACCAAGGAAATGTTAACTATAGACCTTCTTATCCTCCAGGATTTAACAGTAACACTCAAATTAAGGAAAAGAAGTTGTCTATGGAAGAGCTGATATTAAACATGGGTCAATAATTATAGAATCAAGGAAATCAATTCAAATTCATGGAAATCAATTACAAAATCAAGGAACTGCTATTAAGAATATTGAAAACCAATTAGGGCACATCGGTACTGCGCTTAGTAACTGAGCATTAGGAACTTTTTTGAGTACTCTGGATCCAAATCCTAAAGATCAAGGAAAAGAATAAATCAAAGTGATACAATTATGAATTGTAAAATAATTGTAAAATAAGAATAAAGAAAGAAATACAAACTGAAAAGATAAAGTGGATACTGATAAAGAAAAGTATCATGAGTACCAGATTTAGAATATCCACTTACACCAAGGAAAATTAATGTGGAGAAACATTCACCACCGTTTTCTCAAAGATTGAAACAACACAAAAAAAATAAAAAATTTTCCAAATTTTTAGAAATTCTTAAAAAGTTAACGGTAAATATTCTCTTCGTAGAAGCTTTAGAGCAAATGCTCAATTATGTGAAATTTATGAAAGATATTTTGAACTAGAAAAGGAAGTGCACGGATAATGCAACTGTTGCACTTAGCGAAGAGTGTAGTGCAATTATTCAGTAAAAGCTTCCTGAAAAATTAGAAGATCTTGACAGTTTCACTATACCGTGTGCTATCAGTGAAAAATTTTATGGAAGAGCTTTATGTGATTTGGGAGCAATCATTAATCTGATGCCTCTATCAATTTTCAAAAGATCAGGATTAAAAGAAGTCTCACCTACTTCTGTAACTCTTTGGTTAGCAGATCGTTCGATTACATATCCTAAGGGAGTTATAAAAGATGTGTTAGTAAGAGTTGATAAATTTATCTTTCGTGTGGTTTTCATTATTTTAGATATGGAGGAAGATAAAGAAATACCTATAATTTTAGGGAGACGATTTTTAGCTACTGGAAAACCTATGATAGATGTTCAAAAAGGAGAATTAACGATGAGAGTTAAGATCAAGAAGTGACTTTTAACATCGCGAAATCTATGAAATACCTTCTATTGAAAGAGATAATAAATGTTTTCGCATGGAAATTAGTGAACATCTATTGAAAGAACATTTTAAAGAACATTTTGAAGAGAAAGAACAATTTGAAGAAAGTGATGAAATTATTTTGGATGTATTAGAAAATGAAGAATTGGATTATGTTCAAGAAAGATTTGAGATGCTAGATATTACAGAAAATGCTGATAAAAATCTATTTCCGTCAACTATAAAACCACCTGAGCTTGAGTTGAAAATAATGCCTAGCCACTTGAAATATGTATTTCTGGGAGACTCATCTGCATTACTTGTTATTATATCTTTAGATTTAGATGATTTGTAAGAGCAAAGACTATTAGATACAATGAAAAGATATAAGAAAGCTTTTGGTTGGACTTTAACTTATATTAAGGGAATCAGTCCTTTGATTTGTATGCACAAAATTATATTAGATGAACAATATAAACTAAGAGTTGATCCCCAAAGGAAATTAAATCCAATGATGAAAGAAGTAGTTAAAAAGGAAATTTTGAAATGGTTAGACACTGGAATTATATATCCTATTTCAGATAGTGCGTCGGTAAGTCTAATGCATTGTGTTCCTAAGAAAGGAGGAGTGACTGTTGAAACAAAAGAAAATAATGACTTAATACCTATTAGACAAGTTATTGGGTGGCGTATTTGCAATAATTTTCTAAAATTAAACACTGCAACCAGAAAAAATCACTTCCCTTCACTCTTTTTAGACCAAATAGTAGATAGACTTGCTGGACACAAATATTTTTATTTTTTAGATGGATATACCGGTTACAATCAAATTCTTATTGCTCTCGAGGAACAAAGAAAGACAACATTTACTAGGCCTTTTAGAACTTTTGATTTTTGAAGAATTCCTTTTGAATTATGTAATGCCCCTACAACATTCCAGAAATGTATGATGTCTATATTTAGTAAGGTAATTGATGATGGATTGGAAGTACTTATGGATGATTTCTCTATATTGGGAACATCATTTGACTCATGCTTAAATTATCTTGAAAAAGTTTTAGAGTTAGCGAAAGAACTAATTTAGTTCTAAATTGGGAGAAATGTAAATTTACGGTTTCATGAGGAATTTTATTAGGGCATAAAATTTTGAAAAATGGTATGGAAGCAGACCCTGCAAAAATTCAAGTTATATCTAAACTAACACCTCCTACTAATGTAAGAGAGGTTTGGAGTTTTCTTCGACATCTTTGTTTTTACAGGCATTTTATTAAAGATTTTTTAAAAATTACTAAACCTCTATGCCAACTTTTAAAAAAGGACAAAAAATTTGAATTTATTGAAAGCTATTTAAATGCCTTTGAATTATTACAGAAGAAATTAATCACAACCTCTATTATAGTTTCACCTAACTGGGAGAAACCGTTTGAACTGATGTGTGATGCTAGTGATTATGTTATCGGAGTTGTCCTTGGACAAAGGTATGAAAAGATTTTTAAAGTTATATACTACGCTAGTAAAACTCTTAATGATGCACAAATTAACTATAATGTTACTGAAAAATAGTTATTGGCCATTGTGTTTTCTTTAGATAAATTTAGATCTTATTTAATTGGAGTAAATGTATTGTGCACACTGATCACTCTGCTATTAAATATCTGATGCAAATGAAGGATGCCAAACCAAGGTTAATTAGATTTATACTTTTGATGCAAGAATTTGATCGTGTGGTTATTGATAGAAAGGTAACTGATAATCAAATTGCTAATCTTTTGTAAGGATTAGGAAACCATGAATTATCTAACACTGATAATTAAATTACAGACAGTTTCCCTGATGAACAACTTTATAATATTAATGAGTGGGAAATACCATGGTATGCTGATATTGTTAACTATCTTGTAAGTGATATTTTGCCACATATGCTGACACTGCAACAACAAAGAAAATTCATTCATGTTGCAAAAGCATATTTTTAGAATGAGCCTTATTTATATAAACAATGTAAGGATCTTATTCTGAGGAGATGTGTACCTTATGAAGAAACTGATCTAATCATTCAGAAATGTCATGATTCTGAATTTGGAGGACATTTTGGGATTGATAAAACTGCTTATAAAATTTTACAAGCTGGATTTTATTGGCCTACTATCTTTAGAGATGTTCATAGATACATAAAAACTTGTGATCGATGTCAACGAGTAGGCAGTATATCTAGAAGAAATGAAATGCCTATGAATTTCATGTTAGAAGTTGGGATCTTTGATGTTTAGGGATTAAATTTTATGGGACCATTTATTCCTTCATTTGGGAACTTATATATATTAATTGCAATAGACTACGTTTCTAATTGGATTGAAGCACAAGCTTTACCTTATTGTGTTTCAAGGTTTTTAATGAAAAATATTTTCACTAGATACAGAATGCCTAGAATGATTATCACTAACGGAGGATCCCATTTTAGATATAAATATATTCAAAGATTGGCAGAAAAGTTTAATATTATTCATAGAATCTCTACTGCCTATGATCCGAAAACTAGTGGGTTAGCTAAAGTTTCTAATAGAGAGATTAAACAAATACTTGAAAAGACTGTAAACCCTAGTAGGGTAGATTGATCCTCTAGACTGGATACCGCATTATGGGCTTGCAGGACTACTTATAAAACTCCAATTGGAATAACTCCTTGTAGACTGATTTTTGGAAAGACTTGTCACTTACTAGTAGAATTCGAGCATAAAGCATGTTGGGTGATTAAGGAATTCAATTATAATTTGAAGGATGCTGGTAAGAAGAGATTGTTACAATTAAATGAATTCAAAGAATTAAGAAATTAATCTTATGATAACGACAAAATTTATAAGGAAAAACTAAAGTTATGGCATGATCGAAAGATTTACCAGAAGAACTTTGAACCAAGACAAGAAGTTTTGCATTACAACACTAGGCTAAAGTTATTCTTTGGAAAATTCAAGTCTCGTTGGTTAGGACCCTGTACTGTGACTCAAGTTTATACTTATGGAGTTGTTGAAACTGAAGATCATAAGACTGGAAATAGATTTAAAGTAAATGAACACATATTAAAACCATGTTTTAAGGGTAAAAGACCAAAATTTAAAGAAGTTTTAATGATCAGTCAACCTGAATAAACCTAAATAGGTCGGGTTGATGACGTTAAACCAAGCGCTTCATCGGAAGCAACCCATAATTATTTTTATGTTTATTGCGATTATAGTAGTTTCTATTTGAAATTATCATTAGTTTGTGGTAGTATTAAGCTCTACCACTCTTATTTACCCTTATATCATCATAAAATCTGGGTCTATAGAGATAAATTGGAACGCATTTGGACCAGAACGAAATTGTGCAATTTTTGCCCTAGGCGGCGGTGGGTTTTTCCCAAGACTTCTGGAAATTAAATACAGAAGGCTCGTAGATGGCGCCGTCGATGCCACCGACGGCGAGACCGACAAGATGGCGGTTTCTGGAGTTTGAATGGTGGTTTTTGGGCTATTTTGGTTGAGTTGGGGAGTCAACCACCCTAAATAAGGCATGGACCAATGGAAGTTCCACATAGTGTTCCTCTATGTACTGGTTTTAGCTAAACCCTAGCCCAGGGCTAATGGGTTTAGGGGACCATCTACATGAGTTTCCCAAAAGTATCAAGGGCTCAAAGTTAAGAAATTTTTGGGTTAGCACTTGTGAGTGATTGTGAATGAGGTGAGTGTAGTGAGTGCCTTAGCTCTAGAACAACACCTAAGATCAAACTTAAGGTCCAACAGTCCTATGGGAACTCTCCTTGGGATCCCCCATAACGATCCCTTCTACTAAGTGCTAAATGTTAGGACAATTATGTGAAACTTCAAGTTGAGTAAAGAGGAGTTTAGAATTTCTAATGGAGAGGCTTCCTTTTCTAGTTTTCTACGAATAGTCAACAATAATTCCTATGGCTAGATTTTAGGATACTAAAGAGGAACACTATACCTCAACCAAAAATGAGGTCAATCTGAAGTCTAAGTAGTTTCCTTTATCTTTCTCCCTACTCTGAGATATGATGAACCAAAGAGATAATTTGGATGTGTTAATGTTAAAATTTAAAATAAATTATGATGGTTTTTCAACTTCACTCTTAATTTACTTTTCGATCTGGCCAATTGAATTGTTAAAATATGTTTTGAAACATATGATCCGAGAAATGGAGTATGAGTTCTACAACTGAGTTTGAATCACATTTAAGTTCATGAAGGAGAATTTCTTTTATGAAACTAAATGTAAATAAATAGGGAAATATACTTTGTTGGGTGTAGAAGTGGAGATTTTTAGGGTAACTGACTAAAATCCTCAATTGGATTTTAGTCTTTAAGATCAAAAGCGGATTCAACTTTATAAATTTTACACAACTATATTTTTGTTGGTTAAGTTTTTTTGGCGTTGTTGCCGGGGAAGGTAACGATAAATTAAATAGATTTGGTAAATTAAAAAGTTTAGAGATAAAATATTAAAAATAACGTTAAATTAAATAGATTTGGTAAATTATAAAAAATAAAAAAATACATAAAAATAAAAATCAAATAAAAAAATATATAAATATATTTTTAAGAGTATTTTTAAGGAATTTTTCTTTACTTATTATATTTGTTTACGTGAAATATCGGATCTGAAGGTTTAGTACCTTACGATTCAGAATTAGAACGTACTATTAGAAAATTTTGAAAACAACAAAAGAAAATTCAACATTTGAATGAAATGGTGACTAACTTGGATAATAAAATAAATGAAAATCGACAAATATCTTTAAAAGATTATGCTAATCTAACAACAGATGAACTTCATTTAACTATTCAAAATCCTGATATTGCTGCTAATTCATTTGAGCTTAAACCTTTTATTATCCAAATGGTACAAAATAATCAGTTTGGAGGAACAACTACTGAAGATTCTAACTTACATCTTGCTAGTTTTCTTAAAATATGTGCTACTTTTAAATTTGATGGAGTGTCTAATGATGTTGTTAGGCTTAGACTATTTTTTTCATCAAGGGATAAAGCTAAAGCTTGGTTAAATTCATTAGCACCTGGATTTATCAAATCTTGAGGAGAACTATCACAAAAATTCTTGGCTAAATATTTTCCACCCTAAAAAAATCACTAAGCTTAGAAACGATATTACATCTTATTGTTAGTTGAAGTGGAATCAACATATGAAGCCTCAGAAAGATTTAAGGATATCCTTAGAAAATCTCCACACCATGCTTTACCAGATTCGTTAATAATTCAAAATTTTTACAATGGATTAGTAAGGTCACTTAGATTTATTATATATGCTGCTACAGGAGGATCTCTAATGTTAAAACCTTTTGATGAAGCCAACTCTTTAATAGAAGAAATGGGTACTAACAATTTTCAATGGCTCTCTGAACAAGTAAATCCTAAGAGAGTAGCTAGTATTCATGACTTTGATGAAATGTCTATTTTAACATCTCAAATTTCTCTTATATTAAAAAAGATTGATCAAATTGGAGTGAACTTTTCTCAAATACCACCAGTATAAGAGGAAAATTTTCTAGAACAGATAATTGATACTCAATCATCTTATGAAACTTTGAATGTTATTAATAATCAAAATAATAATCCCTATTCCATAAATATAACCCTGGATGGAAAAATCAGTGTAATTTTAGTTGGAATAATTATAAAAATTCAATGAACCCCTCAAGAAATCTGTAATGTTGAATATGGGAAATCAAACACAAAATCAAGGGGCTACTATTAGTAATATTGAAAATCAATTACAACATATTACTACTGTACTTAGTAACAGACCTTCAAGAAATCTTCTGAGTACTGTCAAAGTTAATCAAAAAGATCAAAATAGGGGGTAAATTAAAGCTATTGAATTTTCCAAATAGAAAAGAAATTGAAACAAGAATCTAAAGAGAAACTAAAGTTGATGAGGAGAAGGAAGAGACTAAATGTGACCATAATTAAAATGAATCAACACATGTTCCTTTACAAAAGCCACTACCTCCATTTCCTCAACGATTAAAGCAGAAGAATAAAGACAAACAATATACAAAATTTTTAAAAATCTTTTAAAAGTTAAGGATAAACATTCCTTCCATTGAGGTTTTGGAACAAATGTCAAGTTATGTGAAATTTATTAAGGATGTGCTAAATAAGAAAAGGAAGTTTACAGATCATGAGACTGTATCACTCAGTGAAGAGTGTAGCGCTATTATTCAGAAAAAGCATCCTGAAAAGTTGAAAGATCCTGGTAGTTTTACTATACCTTGTGCAATTGATAAAAAGTTTTTAAGAAAAGCCTTATGTGATTTAGGAGCAAGTATCAATCTTATGCCTTTATCAATTTTTAAACATTTAAATTTAGGAGAGATTTCCCCTACTGCTATAACTTTTCAGTTAGCTGATCGATCAATAACTTATCTTAAAGGAGTTATAGAAGATGTATTAGTAAAAGTGGATAAATTTATTTATCCTATAGACTTTATAGTATTAGATATGGAGAAAGATAAAGAGATTCCTATTATTCTGGGGAGACCATTTCTTGCAAGAGGGAGAGTTGTAATAGATGTGCAAAAAGGAGAATTAATTATGAGAGTTCATGATCAAGAAATAACATTTAATATTGTAAAAGCTATGAACTATCATGCAATAGAAAAAGACAATGAATTTTTTATGATGGAAGTTACTGATTATTTAAGTAATGAGCAATTTAAGAAAGTGTTTAAAGAAAAATTAAAGCAAGAAGAATTTAGTGAGAGTGAGAATGAATTAAAAGAAGAGAATTTAGATTATATTCACATTAAATTTGAAACTTTAGATTTGTTGGAAAATGATAATAAAAATTGTATTCTTTCATGTATTAAACCACCTGAACTTGAACTAAAAGTATTACTTGCCCATTTAAAATATGAGTTTTTAGGAGATTCATCTACATTGCTTGTTATTGTATCTTATGAGTTAACTGAAATTCAAGAACAACAATTAATAGAAATGTTAAAAAGATATACAAAGGCTTTGGGATGGACTTTAACAGATATTAATAGAATTAGTCCTTCAATTTGTATTCACAGAACTCTATTAGATGAACAATACAAACCTAATGCTGGTCCTCAAAGGAAATTAATCCCAATAATGAAAGAAGTTAAAAATCTTAAAATGGTTAGATGCTAGAATTATATATACTATTTCAGATAGTGCTTGGGTAAGCCCAATTAACTGTGTTTCAAAGAAAGGGGGAGTAACTGTTGAAATAAATGAGAAAAATGAATTAGTTCCAATAAGACAAGTTACTGGTTGGTGAAGTTGCATAGACTATAGAAAATTAAATATGGCCACCAGGAAAGATCACTTTCCTTTACCCTCTCTAGACAAAAAGTTGGATAGATTGGTTAGAAACAAGTATTACTGCTTTTTAGATGGATATACTATTTATCATCAAATTTCAATTACTCCTGAGGATCAAGAGAAGACAATATTTACAAACCCTTATGGAACATTTGCTTTTCTTAGAATGTCTTTTAGAATATGCATTGCACCTGCGACATTTCAAAGATGTATGATGTCAATTTTTTGAAATTTGATTGAACATGGAATGGAACTATTTATGGATGATTTCACTATTTTTGGGACTTCATTTGAATTATTTTTCAATAATTTATAAAAAGTTCTGAAATTATGTGAAAAAAATCAACCTAGTATTAAATTGGGAAAAATGTCAACTTATGGTTACAAGAGAAAATGTACTTTGGCTTAAAATTTCTGAAAATGACATTGAAGTAGATCCTACAAAAGTTCAAGTTATCAAAAAATTACCACCTCCTACTATAGTCAAATGGGTAAGAAGTTTTCTAAGACATGTTGGTTTCTACTGGCGTTATATAAAAAAAATTTCAAAATAACTAAGCCATTATGCCAACTTTTATAAAAAAGATACAAAATTTGATTTAAATGAGGAATGCATATAAGCATTTGAATTATTTAAATAAAATTTCATCACTACACCTATAATAGTCTCACCTGATTGAGAGAAACCATTTGAGATAATGTGCGACGCTAGTGATTCTTTAAGCATTTGACATAGTCTCATTCTCACCATTTGAGAAACCATTCTAGGCATTCAGGACAAAGGCATAACAAAATTTTTGAAGTAATATATTATGCTAGTAAAACTTTAATTGATTCTAAAATTAATTACATTACTACTGAAAGAAACTTAATAGTTATTTTTTATGCCTTTGATAAATTTAGACCTTATTTTATTGGAACCAAATGTATAGTGCATACAGATCATTCTGCTATCAAATACTTGATGTGAAAGAAGGATTCTAAACCAAGATTGATTATATGGATACTTCTTTTGCAATAGTTTGATTTTACTGTAGTTGATAGAAAAGGAAATAATAATCAAATAACTAAGCATTCGTCTAGACAAGAAAAAGAAATTATAATTAATTTTGCAAATGAAACTTTAGAAAATTTCCTTGATGAACAATTATATAATATTGATTAAATTATCATACATAGTATGTCGATATACTAAAATATATTTTAAGTGATATTCTACCACCTGATATTAAAAATCAACAATTAAAGAAATTTATATATGATTCAAAATTCTATCTTTGGGAGGACCCATATTTATATAAATAATGTAAAGATCTATATATTAGTTGGTGTGTGCCTTATGAAGAAACTCAACAAACAATTGAAAGTTGTCATGATTCTAAATTTGGAGGACATTTCAGAACAAATAGAACTAGATATAAAATTTTGTAGGCTTGATTTTATTGGCCTACTCTTTTTAGAGATGTTAATGAATTTATTAAAACATGTGTTAGATGTCAGCAACTAGGATATATTTCTAGTAGAAATGAAATGCCTCCAAATTACACATTGAAAGTTAAAATTTTTGATGTGTGGGGACTAGATTTCATGGGACCATTTATGCCTTCATTTGGAAATTTATATGTATTACTTGTTGTTGATTATATGTCCAAATGGATTGAAGTTGTAGTTGTACCTAAATGTGATGCTCAGAGTGTTTCTAAATTTTTAAATAAAAATATTTTTACAAGATATGGAATGCTAAGAGTAATTATTACACATGGAAGATCTCATTTTAAGAATAAGAGAATAAAAAACTAATAAAAAATATGATATTATAGATAAATTCTTTACTGCTTATCATCCTCAAACTAACGATCTAGCAGAATATCAAATCGTGAAATAAAACGAATTTTAGAAAAGTTCTAGATCCCTATAAATTGGATTGGTGAGCTAGATTAGATACTGCATTATAGGCATACTAAACTTTTTATAAGACTCTTATTGGAATGTCTTCATATAGATTTATTTTTAGAAAAAAAATTCACTTACCAGTAGAATTGGAGCATAAAAAATTTTGGGCTATTGAGCAATTTAATATTAATCTATAAGATGCTGGTGAGAAATTATCACTACAACTCAATGAACTTGAGGAGATTATAAATGAAGCATATGATAATACAAAAATCTAAAAAAAGAAAATGAAAATATGGCATGATCGGAAGATTATTAAGAAGAAATTTGAACATGGACAAGAATTTTTATTATATAATACAAGATTGAGATTATTTCCAGGAAAACATAAATCCAGATGGTTAGGACCTTTTAAAGTTATTAATGTCTATCATTATGGAACTATTGTTATTAAAGATCCTAAAACTTGAAAGATATTTAAAGTTAATTAGCAACGATTGAAACAATATTATGAATGACACATATCACAATTTAAAGAAATTTTAATGTTAAATCATCCTTATTAAACAAATGGTACATCAGACTGACGACATTAAACCAAGCGCTTTGTGGGAGACAACCCATACATACATATATATATATATATATATATATATATATATGTTAGGATATAATAATATTTTTGAGACTTACACAATTTTATATATCATAAATTAAGACAAATATTGGTATTGGATGAAAATCTTAAATCAAATTGAACAAAAAAATAAAAGATGCAAATTTGGCCTCTAGCACCGATTGCGTCGGAATGGGCGCTGACGACACCGTCTAAATGGACCATGGTGGCGACAATGTCATCAGGAGCACTGACGACATCTTGAGCCGTTTTACATGTGCAGAGTGAATTCGACAGACTTTAGCGAGATTTCACTCCTCAATAACCACTGAGAGGTTTTTTTAAAGTCCTAAAAGCTGTCTTGGACGTCAAGAAAAAATTAATCACAACCCCTATTATAGTTTCACCTAACTGGGAGAAACCATTTGAACTGATGTATGATGCTAGTGATTATGCTATTGGAGCTACTCTTGGACAAAGGTATGAAAAGATTTTTAAGGTTATATACTACACTATTAAAACTCCTAGCGATGCTCAAATTAATTATACTGCTACTAAAAATGTGTTACTAGCCATTGTGTATTCTTTAGACTAATTTAGATTTGATTTAATTGGGACTAAATGTATTGTGCACACTGATCACTCTGCTATTAAATATCTCATGCAAAAGAAGGATGCCAAACCAAGGTTAATTAGATGGATACTTTTGATGCAAAAATTTGATCTTATGGTTATTGATAGAAAGGGGACTTACTGATAATCATATTGTTGATCATCTGTCGAGATTAGAAAACCATGAATTATCTGACATCAATAATGAAATTACATACAGTTTCCTTGATGAACAACTTTATAATATTAATGAGTGGAAAATACCATGGTCTGTTGATATTGTTAGTTATATTATAAGTGATATTTTACCACCTATGCTGACATTGCAACAACAAAGAAAATTCATTCATGATGTGAAAGCATATTTTTGGGATGAGCCTTATTTATATATACAATGTAAGGATCTTATTATGACAAGATGTCTAACTTATGAAGAAACTGATCTAATCATTCAGAAATGTCATGATTCTGAATTTGGAGGACATTTTAGGATTGATAAAACTGCTTATAAAATTTTACAAGCTAAATTTTATTGGCCTACAATCTTTAGAGATGTTTATTGATAGATAAAAACTTGTGATCGAGTTCAACGAATAGGCAATATATCTAAAAGAAATGAAATGCCTATGAATTTCATGTTAGAAGTTGAGATCTTTGATGTTTGGAGATTAGATTTCATGGCACCATTAATTCCTTCATTTGGGAACTTATATATATTAATTGTAGAACACTACGTTTCCAAGTGGATTGAAGTACAAGCTTTACCTCGTTGTGACGCTAAAAGTGTTTCAAAATTTTTAACAAAAAAAATTTTCACTAGATACAGAATGCCTAGAATGATTATCACTAATGGAGGATCCCATTTTAGGAATAAATACATTAAGAGGTTGGCAAAAAAGTATAATATTATTCAAAGAATCTCTACTACCTATCACCCTCAAACTAGTGGGTTAGCTGAAGTTTCTAATAGAGAGATTAAACAAATAATTGAAAAGTCTGTAAACCCTAGAGAGTAGATTGGTCCACTAGACTGGATATTGCATTATGGTCTTACAGGACTGCTTATACAACTCCTATTGGAATGACTCCCTACAGACTGATTTTTGGAAAGACTTGTCACTTACCAGTAGAATTTGAGCATAAAGCATATTGGGCAATTAAAGAATTCAATTATAATTTGAAATATGCTGGTAAGAAAAGATTGTTACAATTGAATGAATTGGAAGAATTAAGAAATGAATCTTATGATAACGACATAATTTGTAAGGAGAAACTAAAGTTATGGCATGATCGGAAGATTAACCAGAAGAACATTGAACCAGGACAAGAAGTTTTATTTTACAATATAAGGCTAAAGTTATTCTCTGGGAAATTAAAGTCTCATTGGTTAGGACCCTTTACCGTGACTCAAGTTTATACTTACGGAGCTGTTGAAATTGAAAATCAGAAGACTCGAAATAGACTTAAAGCAAATGGACACATATTAAAATCATATTTTTAGGGTAAAAGACCAAATTTTAAAGAGGTTTTAATGATCATTCAACCTGAATAATACTTGAATAGGTCGGGCTGACGATGTTAAACCAAGCGCTTTATGATAGGCAACCCATAATTATTTTTATTTTTATTGTAATTATAGTAGTTTTGAATTGAAATTATCATTATTTTGTGGTAGTATTGAACTCTACTACTCTTATTTACCCTGGAATCATCATAAAAAATTGATCCATAACGAAAAATTGGAACACATTCAGACCATAGAAAAATTGTACAATTTTTGCCTTGGGCGCCAACGGCGTCATCGACGCCGCCGACGGTACTTTTTTTTCGAGAGTCCAGGAAAATAAATACTAAAGGCTTGCCAACGACACCGCCGATAGCGAAACCAGTGGGATAGCGGTTTCTGGAGTTTGAATGGCAATTTTTGGCAGTTTTAGGTGGGAGTTACCCCTTTTAAACTCCCAAATTTGATTCTTAAGTTCATATTTCGAAATCTTAGGAAGCGCAACAAATCTTCAATAAGATACTTGCAAAGAAAAGATTAATCAAGGAACGTGGATTTGTAAATCAAGGAATGAATAATCCCTCGGTGGTAATTGACGAAATGATCGTCCGATGAAGATGGAAGTGCTGTGCTACACTACCACCGTCATGGTTGTTCCTGTGGTAAAGGAATTTTATGTTAGTTTGCATGGAATCAACCAGGAAGTTGTCTATGTGCGAGGTAGATCGATAACTTTTACTCTTGCATGGATCAATGAATTACATATGATCGAGAACATTCATGTCTGCCAATATTCAAACTTTGTCTTGACAAGAAACTAGATGAATGAGATTTACCAATATTTAACGGACGAAACTGAAGACTGGGAAATGAGAGAAAACGGGTATGTTAGTTTTTTTCAACACTCCTAAATCTCATTTCTAAACACTCGCACTTCTTCATTTCTGCAAAACTATTACCAACGATGACGATCGGTAAAGTTTCTAAAGAAAGTGCTATTCTAAATTATTGCATCCAAATAGGACTGCCGATCGATATTTGATCTATAATTGTGAAGTCTGTTTTGGGCTTAATCATTCATGGATCAACTTATGGGCTTGGACACCCTTCCATAACTTTCTTACTTTGCAGTCAGTTCCAACTATCCTATGAAACTTGGGAAAAGGTACTTCTACCTTGGAAGCTTTTGGACCCCACTAAAAGATTTTCAGCCTATGAAGATGAAAATGATATGACTATTATGGTAGATCAATCGTCTCAAAATTTACTGCCTATTCAACCTTTAGTTCCGAACAAGACTGCTGATTCTGTGCAGAATTAAGAAATTTAAGAAGGAGGTACAAAATGTCATGAATGCAATTAATAATATGTCTGATTTCTTTGATCATCTAGACTGGAGGATGAAAGAACATTTTTCTCACTCTGGACATATAGAAGATAATTTGATAAGGCTGATGAGAAGGATGAAATTGATAGAAGAGGGTTCTACTAAAGAATTTCCATACCGACCCTTCTATAACCTCTTTGTTTATGTGCAATCAATGGGTGATCTCAAAAGAGAATCTAGCACTGAATCTAAGAATAGTAGATTTATATTGCTACCTGTCTGTCTATGTATGTAATTTGATTTAAACTTTGCATTTGCTTTGCTTTAGAATATTGCTTTTACATCTATGTATAGTTGAGACTTAGCATAAGATGTTTGTTTTCAGCATTTTGCGTGTTGTGGCTTGGATTGCGACGCTGAATTGATGTATTAAAGTTGAGAAAATACCAAACTTAGATGTGTTATGTAACGTATATTGTAACTCTTGGAATTTATATATAATTGTTATGTTTTGTATTGTGAAAGTTTATTTGTGATAAATACATCATTTAATCACTTAAAATTATGTCTATAATGATTGAACGGATGTCGTTGAGGCTTGAAATTGATCAAAATCACAAAAATCCAGGAATTGAACCAATGTAATAGAGCCCGCCGACGGACTTTTCTCGAGACTTAGGATATAATTTCAATAAAGCGCGCAAACAATGCCAAAAACCTTACCGACGGCGAGATCCAAAAAAAACACTTTTAACTGTAATTTTGACCAGTCAACCGCCACTATTCATCATCCCCTTCCTCTGAAAAATGCAATTTTTGACCTAGAGCTTGAGAGATCTTGGATTTAAAGGAGATTTCAAGGCATTTAGACACCGGATTTTTTATCATCTCTTCGTAAGAGCTTCACTCCAAACTTAAAATATTTGATTTTCACCATGAATTTCTTCCACATTCAGGAGACCAGAAAAATTTGAGAATGTGAAGAAAATATTGGGAAGAAATTCAAGGAACTTAGTGTTGAACTCTTAAAATTACTCTTGGAAGCCATTATTTGCATATTTAAAGTATATTTTGGAATTTTTCTATAATTGTGATTAGATTGAAATGGCTCCATGACAAAAGAGACGACTTGAGTTTGATGTGTCTCGCTTCATCAATGTGAAGGCTCAATCAAGGTTTACTTCAGTGTTTGAAGGAGGAAGTGTATACAAGATCGAGTTTTTGAGAGTCCGAGAGGAGAATTTGAACGAGTTATTACCGAGCGGAGGTCAGAAAACTTCTATTACAACACGAATAAAGCTGCTGCAAATATTGTGAAAGAATTCTATGCCAACGTGTTCTATTCTGAAGACGAAATCATTCAAGTGCGGGGATTTCCTATTGAATATAATGCCGCCCACATTAACACCTTTTATGAAGTCCTACACTCTTATAACTGTCACTATTAATCCTTTAGTACAATGGAAGGCCCACTGAATGATGTAATCAACTTTCTCACTGATGTGAAAGGAACGTGGAAGATTAAGCAACGAGAACGGGTAAATTTTTCTGTTTCCATGTTAAATTCCACCTCTAAAGCGTGGCACTAATTTATATCCTCTACTCTGTTACCGACTTATCACCATATTGAGGTAACTAGAGATAGAGCTATTCTGAATTTCTGTATTCAAAATAATAGAAATATAAATGTGGGGAGTATCATTTTTAAGAATATATTGACTATGGAAAGGAGTGAAACAAGTGGAGGTCTATAATTTTTTTGGATTTTTTAAGATTTTTAATTTTTATTTTATTTTTTTTATTTTTCTAACAGTTCTCTCTAATTAAGAATCATAGGACACTAGTCCTTCCGAACCTGAACAAGGCATACACTAACAGAAAATAAAATAAAACTAAACACACACAAAATAAAATACAATAACTCAAAGTTTAAATAACACTTTCTAAAAATAGAAATTTGTTTTTAAATCAATATATTCTTTATAATTTTCACTTCACTTCCCCGTCAACGCCGCCAAAAACTTGATCCCAAAACTACATATATAAAATGGTATAATAATAATTTTGATTATATTTTTCACTTATATTTTCTTATTTCGCAACAAAACCAAAAACTTGATCTTGAAGAAAAATGAGAATTTAACTTTTTGTCTATATTTATTGGGATACTACGCAAGTATATGTATCATTATCAATTAATATAGGGCTTTTTTATTAAGACCTGAATGTCAAGCCTACAAGAAAGATATCCAATATGCACTTTTTTGGAAAACTTTCTACTTTTAAAAAGACAATTATTTAAACAAAAGGCGTTTTCACTGTAAAGAAAGTTTAAATATGTTTGGTAATTTTAATATTTTGACAAAAATAGAACAAACTTAAAAAGATAACTTAAGTTTTTATAGACGAAAAGCACTAAATACGAAAATATCTTTCTTCTTATCATGAATCAGTAATAAGAAAAGGAATTGTGTTGTGGAAGTATGCATATTGTGTTGTGCCAAATAGGTGCAATAATATTGTTTATTCTTACTAGAGATATTATAAAGAACATTGGCTAATTTAAAGTTTTATTTATTTTGAAGACCGGCTAGGCAGGGAATATACTATCTCTCACTCTATAGTTCCCTCGATTCCCTCCACTTGGGGGCTAACATCTCGTAACAGAACCTAAAATAATAAACCATGTTTGGGGCTTTAACCTTTCATTTTAAATTCCTCTAACTTTACACCCTTCAATGAATATTTCCCTATTTATTTGCACTCAATCATATGATCTACATTCTAATTTATACAACTTCATGTGATTCTTTCCAATTGTTGACTGAGACAATACCAGCCCGGTTCTTACATGTTCTCACAATAAATTTTAACATCTGGATTGGCCAAATCAAGAAGTAAATGAAGTACATGGATTTAAATCATCACAACTTCTTCCAACATTAAAGATCAATACTCTCATTAACTTCCATCCAACACTTAATTACTTATCATTTTAAGAAGAAAGATAAGGAAAGCTTCTCAGAATCCATGGAGAAAATAAAACCACACTTTAGTTTAAAAGTATAAATCATTTTTAAACCAACAATAAGTCTTAATTAAAACCAAAAGCAGTCTAAAATAAAAAGATAAAAACTTATCTCAAATCCTACACCAAACCCTTGAAGTTCCTTTGAATCTCTTATCTTTTACAACACTCTCAATATAAAACTAAAACAAAAAGGATAAATATGTGGTACCTGCTGAGTGTAAAACTAATATATGGAACTACAAGTTGAGCATATAAGAGTGTAAAATTTTAATGGTGAGGGTACCATTTCTAGTCCTCTAAGGATAGTAAACAAGAAAGTCCTATGACTAGACCATAGGCTACTAAAGAGGAAACCAGACCTCAAATAAAAGTGAGGTCAAAAACACTATGAAGAAACAAATTTAGTCCTTAAATGGGGAAAATGTCAATTTATGATAGCAGAAGGAATTGTTTTAGGAAATTAGATATCAAAAAATGATGTGAAAGTAGACTTTTAAAGTGATAACTAATTTACCTTACCAAAGAAATGTTAGGGAAATTAGAAGTTTTTTAGGACATGCTGGATTTTATAAGTGCTATATTAAAGACTTTTCAAAAATTTCTATGCCTCTATGTCATTCCCTTAAAAAAGATATAATTTTTAATTTTGATAAGGAGTGCATAAAAGCTTTAGAGCTATTAAAAGAAAAGTTAGTCACTGCACCAATTAATTTTTAACCAGATTTGGAAAAACGTTTTGAATTAATGTGTGATGCAAGTGGTTATGCTCTTGAAGCTGTTTTAGGACAAAAATATAATAAGATTATCAGATTAATTTACTATGCTAGTAGAACTCTTATTTAAGTTCAACATAATTATACCACAACCGAGAAAGAGTTAGTAGCAATAGTACATTCTTTTGATAAATTCATATCATACTTTAAGTGGAACTAAATGTGCTGTGTATACAGATCATGCTATTATTAAATATTTAATGAAAACGAAGTATGCAAAAGAAAGACTGATATGATGGTTTCTTTTCTGCAATTATTTGACTTTGAGAAAGTAGATAGGAAGGGAACTTAGAATCAAATTATTGATCATCTATCCAGGCTTGAACTAGAAAACCACTCCATTTTGAAAAATAAATTAATGAACATTTTTCAGATGAAGATCTTTTTTAGTATTAATAAGTGCATGTTCCATGATATGCTGACATTATGAACTTTATTGTTAATGATATTATATCCTATGGAATGACATACCAATAGAAGAGGAAATTTTTATCTAAAGTTAAGACTTATTTTTGGGATAACCCATTTTTATATTAACAAGGAAAGGATCTAATTATTTGAAGATCTGTGTATTTAGAAGAAACTTATGAATATATTCAAAAATGTCATAATTCTAATTTTGGGGGACATTTTGGAATTGATAAAACTTGATCCAAATTTTGCACTTTGGATTTTATTTGCCTATAGTCTTGAGAGTTGTTAATGCTCATATAAAAACTTGTGATCAATGTCAAAGAGTAGGCAATATTTCTAGAAGAAATAAAATGCCCCTCAATCATGTGATGGATGTTAAGATATTTGATGTTTGGTGATTAGTTTCACGGGACCATTTATACCATATTTTAGAAATTTATATATATTGTTAACAACAGACTATGTAAGCAAATGAATAGAAGTTGTTGCTTTACCTCAATGTGATGCTCAAAGTGCTGCAAAGTTTTAAGAACAATCATATTTGGTAGAGTTGGGATGCCGAGACAGATCATATCTAACGAGGGAAGTCATTTCAGAAATGCAATAATGGAAAAATTATTTAAGAAATATCATATCAACCATCAAATTGCTACTTCTTATCATCCTAAGATAAGTTATTTGGCTAAATTATTCAATCATTAGATTAAAAGAATTTTTAAAAAATCTGGGAATCCAACAAAAATGGAATGGTTAGTCAAACTTAGTTATGCTTTGTAGACTTATAGGATTGCATTTAAAACTCCTATAATGGCTAATATTTGGGTAAGGTTGTCATTTTCTAGTTGAACTTGAGCATAAAGCATATTGGACTATTTAAGAGTTTAATTACAATTTAAAGGTTATTGGTGAGAAATGACTATTACAATTAAAGGAGCTTGAAGAGAAAAAATGAATCTTATGAGACTGCTAAGATTTATAAAGAGAATATGAACATGTGGCATAATCAGAGGATTCTTAAAAAAAAACTTTCCAGGCAAACAAATTTTGCGTAATAACTCAAGGTTAAGATTATTTCCCAGCAAACTTAAGTCCAGGTGGATACGCCCATTTATTGTAATAAAAGTTTATCCCTATTAAGTTGTGGATATCAAAGATCCTAAAATCAATAAAATATTTAAAGTGAATGGTCATAGGATGAAACCCTAATTTTTAGGGGATCAATTGAAATTAAATGATCTTATGTTGTTGGGTCACCCAAAAAAAAACACTGGTTACGTCATGATGACGACGTTAATCAAAGCACTTTGTGGGAGGAAACCCATAGTTATTTAGGTGTTTCTATTTTGAATGTTATTTTATTGTGTTTTCTTTAAAAATGTGGTAGTATTTTGAATATATAATGATTTAATGATGATTCTAAGAACTTAATAGATGACTTAAACATGTTAGACTGAGTTTTTGGGCATTAAGCTAACCTGTGCTAAATTAAGCACCGACACTTAAGCACCAACGTTTGGCACTTAATCATGACAGTTAACTAAACATGCTAAATTACGTTTATAGAAGATTTAAAAGTGGTTTAGAGGGTTATAACCTATATTAGTGGTTTGAGAACGTGTCTAGTAGTGTAAGGATTGGTCTAGGAATCGTCTAAAGCCTAGAAATCAAAGGGAATGAAGAGAACTCTTACCCCACTTCACTTTTAACCTTATAATCTAAGTGAAGAGTGTGAGATCTTCGTAGAATTTCTTCTTGGGAGATTGATATGAAGAAAAAGGAGGAATCCATGAAGAAGAATTTCAGTAGTCAAAGTGCACAAGAGTTATGCAATGATTTCCTAGCCATTAGTATAGTAGTAATAGAGGAGAAAATCACATAGATTGACACTGATGTGGCTTAGGAGCATATTGGATGGCAACTTAAGATGCAATATAGCCACACAAGTTTTATAGAAGAATCGAACAAGGCTATGTATTTAAAAAACAAATGGATTGAAGAAGATTCAACCAGAGTTTGTCACCAACGTATGCTCTACTAGATTTATATTCCAAATGCCCCAAGAGAAAGTAATGAAAGGCCATGATTTATTCCCCTACAAGGGGAGTGTAATTAAGTTCTAAGTTTAGTACTTATTTGCTTTAGGTGTTGTGATGTTAGTGTTAGGTTTGTTTTATGAGTTTTTAGTGTTATTTGTTTAGTGTTTTCATTTAGTAATTATCTCATTTAAGACACTTTGGATTGAGAAATAATGTTTAACAAATGTTTGTATTTGCTTATGAATTAATGTGTTTGTGTGTAAAATTTTGTATTATTTTGTATGAATCGAATTAGTTAATATTGGTGAATTTGAGAAAGAGGAGAGTTAAAGGAGAAGAAAATATTTATTAAAGATTTATAAGACCATTTAGGATGGTTGACTTAGGCTAGATGTGCATTTTACTTAAAATAAAAAATATCAAAATTAGTGCACTGGCACTTGAGCGCCAAGACCCTATGCTTAAGCGCTAGACAACCTGTGAGGTAGCCACCTAAGTGCCGAACTAGTTACGCTTAAGTGACAGTTCACTTAAACCAGTTCGTGAACAAATAAAGGTGAAAAATAAACCTAAAAACAACATTTTTACCCTCTTACCATCGTCGTCTTCATTTGAGTTCACGATTGAGGAGTTAGATATTCTTCTATAGTGGAGTTTTCTTGGTTGATTCAAGCCAAATTTGCTAGACTTGATCTTCTTGAGATAAGAGCTTCACTTCTATGTAAAAATTTTTTATTTTCACCATGTATTTTGAGCATATTGCAGATTTGACCGAAAATCACTATTCATGGTGAAAATCTGAGAAATACCTACGGAAAATACATAGAAATGATAGTTTAAGCATCTAAAAAATGAGTTTAGTGATTTAGTCTTAACTTTAGGTTTTATTATGAATTTTATGTGATTTTTAGAAATTATCCCAAGAATGAAGACGAGTAAAGGGAAGTCCTATTTCAATTCAAACGAGTTTGTTAGTACGAAAGCTCGGGACAGGTATAGCGACGCCTTACAATGGAGAAAATAGATTCTTGAGAGATGTTTTAAAAGTGTGGGTGGAGCAGTGAAAGATTTGATTTTTTGTTGATAGTAGGAACAATTTTGTTGTTTTTCTACTGTGGTTGTGATTTCTATTTTTTGGGAGTTTTATCATAATCTCCCTAAAGCTGAAGAAGATGGATTCATGGTTCAAGGAAAATTTGTGCTTTTCTCCCGTAGGATAATAAATCTATTTTACCAGTTGCCCTTTGTTTACCTCACTTTTGGTTTGAGGTCTAGTTTCCTCATTAGTAGCCTATGTTCTAGTCATAGGACTTTCCTGTTGACTATTCCTAGAGGACTAAAAAAGGAACCCTCACCATTAGAAACTCTACACTCTTCTTTGCTCAACTTGAAGTTCCATAACTTGGTCCTAACCTCTAACACTTAGTAGGTGTGGTCAATATGGGGGAGCTTAAGGGGAGTCCCCATATGATTACTTGTCCTTAGTGTTAACCCTGGGTGGTGTGGTCTTGGTTAGTTTCACACACACACTTGCACACTACACTTCCACTCACAGCCTTAAACCTAAACATGCTTAACTTTGATCCCTTAACCTTTTGGGAAACTCATGCTGATGGTCCCCTAGGCTACGAGCCCTAAGCTAGGGTTTAGATAAGACCAGTACATGTAGGACCCAAAGTAGGGAATTCTATTGGTCCATGGTTCAAGTAGGGTGGTTGACACCCTAATTTTACCAAAATGCCCAACTAAGTCTTTTGCCCCCAAATCAACCTAAATTACCAAATTACACTTGAAACCCAAAAATTGACCAAATTTTCCAAAATTACCTAACTTTGTCCAAAAATCTTTTCAAAGCATTTGAAACTACTCAAATTACCCAAAACACTCCAAACAAAATTACCAAAATACCTCTCATTTGGTTAAAATTACAAAAATACCTTTGGTGGCCCAAATTGTCTCAAAACCTTAAAATTGTTTCAAATGTCCCCAAAATTAATTTTGACCATTGCATTGAGTGCAATTTGATTGACTTGTCCTATTTTGACCAAAAGCCCCAAATTGTCATTAAAGGCCCAATTATCGTTATTCACTCCCAATGTCCACCAATTTGATCCTAATCTTTCCCAATTTTAAATCTAAACTCAAATTCATCATGCCCAAGCTTGATTGAAACCAAATACAAGCCCAATTGACGCAAATTTTAATCCAATTTCAACCCAAATCTAAAAGCCCAAATTTTTACCACATGACCCAAGTCGATTAAATTGAACCACATGATCAAATCAATTCCCCCAAATTATTGTTCAAACCCATTCATGACATTTTTCTGACCAAATTGAGTCAACAATTAAACCTAATTTGAGCTGAAGCCTCACCCAATTTCAACTCAAATCAAAACCCTAAATTTTGCCCCAAATTAGCCATGTCCCCCAAATTCCACCAAATTGAACTCCATAACCCTAAAATTTCCAACCAATTGATTTCCAAGTCACTTCATGACAATCTTTAGGACCAATTAGAACCAGCAATTGGGACATAGCCAAACTATAGCCCAAATCAAACTGAGTCTAACCCAACATCCACAAAATTAACCATGAGACAAAAATCCTTCAAATTGAAGTTCTAAATCAATTCAAAATCACTTCAAACCCTTTCTAAACTCCTTGTGATAATTATTTATATCATCTTGATCGGTTAATTGAGCTCAATGCCTTGATTAGCCCAACTTAAAGCCAACTTCAAGCCAAAAAGCCTAAAATTGAACCCATGCACCAAAATTAACCAACCCAAACCAAATTGATCAAACCAAAGCCACTACAACCAGAATTTGGACTCTAGTGACTAGAATAGATCCATCTAGCTCACCATCACTTGTTATTAGGAGTTAACAATCATTAGCACCCCTTGGCCTCCTAGAGCCTAGAAGTGACTTAACCCTGGCTAGCCACCACCCCAACCGCCAAAAACGGCTAGCCCTTGGCCTCTCAGAGCCTAGAAGTGACTTAACCCTGGCCAGCCACCACCTTAGCCGCCAAAAATAGCTAGCCTAAAGAGTCCCAAGTCTCCAAAACCCAAAATTAGACTTCTCTGAGCAGGTTAATTCATATTGTCCATTAGAGGTATTCTTCTCTCCACCTCGCCCTAAGCTCCACCACGCAATCATGGTCATAAATGGAGCTCTTCACAGCTAAAGAAAAAAATTCTAAAACTTAAAGGAAACTCTGTCAAAATCTCACCAGAACTTTTCTGGACCACCTTTAGTGCAATTCCCCTGCTCTCAGCCACCCACAACCACCACTTATGGGCAATTTCACCACTGAAATTTGCCCTAAAAGCAAGATACTTTCTCTCACAGCTCCATAGTGCACCAAATTTCAATTTTACATGCTCCTCATCATCCCTAAAGTGAGACAACTTGATCCCCCATAAAAGCCCCATCATAGAGAGCCTCTAACATAGCTCTAGACCAACACATGAAAAATATTTTGATCAAAATCATACCTAGACATTTCAGCATAATACAGAAGCTCAACTAAAGGTACTTTGGGCTCTTCTAAATCTTATTCAACCATCTGATTGAGGTCTTACCTCTCAGACAAAGGTATTAAACTGTCTTCTAAAACTAAGCTTAATTTGATTCTCCATGCGTATAAACTGTATTTTATGTTATATAAACCTATTGGATGTTTTCGTCTTGAGTAGATGAAGGTGTTAGAATAAACCCCATATGATTTGGTTGAGTATCGAGAGGGATTTTAAGGTTTTAAGTTGAACAGCTCTTGAGTTAGGGAGATTGGGGACAATGAACGGATGTCGTCAGTTTCCACGTTTAATCAATGGAAGGTCGTGATGGAGTCGAATGCGAAGATGTAGTGATATAGCAGGCTGACAAGTATGTGGCTAGTGGCATCAAATGGTGGAGCGCCGGGTAGAAAGCTCAATGTGTACGCGGATCCAGTCTGCGTCACATGTTTAATTAGATAAATAGGGATTTTTTTTGAATTATTTAAATGTCAGATTTTTAAGAATCCATTACTTTGCCTATAAAAAACATAAATATAAATTAAAAATTCTCTCCATCTTAGTGAACAAAGGAGAATAATGTGGACCATAAATAAAAATTATTGGTTAACTCTCTCATTTTTAATTTATTAAATAGTCTATGTGGTATTTTAATTTATTTTGATTAAATATTGTTCATCATGGCTTGAGATTTTTCAGGGTTTGTTCTACAGGATTGATGAGATGTTCTCTTATTTTTCCAAGGTGATAGAGCATCTCCGTGCTTCTAACCCTAATTTTTAATCTTAAATGGCTATTTTAGCTTAAATTAATTAATAAATTAAAATATCACTTGAAAAAATTATGGGATAAATTTTAGTAGGTTTCCTATGGTCAGCGAAGCTTAGGAAAAATTTCATGATGATTTAAATAATTTTGTACCTTTCTATAGTTATTTAAGTGTTTACATCTTGCACTAAATTATTTAAAATATAATTAATAAAAATTAATAAAATCAATTCCACATTATGTAGAAAAATCATGTTAACCCACTGTAAAAATTTGAAAATTATTTGATTAAGTTTAAGTACTAAAGTTGATTTGTTAAAAATTTACATTTTTGTACAAAAATATTTCTATTAAATTCAATGTACTTAAGAAAATAACAAAAATTGTGTTTTTGATTTCCTTGTGATCAGGTGCACTTAGAAAAAATAAAAATTATTTTTGAAAAAATACTTGTTGTTTAAGCAATATTTTAAATTAAAAATAATTAATATTTTTAAAAATACAAAAATAGTTCAAAGTGTACCTAACTACTTCTTAATCACCTAGAACTCATTATAATATTTTTTACAATTTTTAAGTTAAAAATAAATTTTTAAAGGCCTAAAAATGTGTTTCCTTAATTTTTTATTAAAATAATTATAATAAATAATAAAAATCATATATATATATATATATATATATATATATATATATATATATATATAATGGTCATCATGGATTAAAATTTCACATAACTCATGGATTTAATAATTATATAAAAAATAATTTTGTAATTGAAACACATTTTCTATTTAAATGATCATTAAATAAAATAATTATATTAACTGAAATTTAATTTTAAAAACATGAAATTTTATCTAAGTGTTCCTCTCAACTAAGTGAACCTCTAATAATTATCCCATAAAAAAAAATTTTACTCTAATTGATTAAGTAAATTAATATTGAAAATCTTATTTTCTAAATTAAAATAGTTTTTTAAATTAAAATTTGAAAACACACATTTTCTCCTCTGAAGTTTTAATTAACCTATGAATTGGGTTCTCTAAAATTTTAAAAGTTAATTGAATTATCCTTAATGTTAAACACCTCTGAACACTTCAAGCCCTTTGGATGTAAGCCCAACTTTGAGGGCAAAATGATAATTTTAGATTAAGATTGAAATTATCAATGAATTCCTTTGAGAGAACCCAACACCTCTGAACACTTCAAGCCCTTTAGATTAAGATTGAAATTATCAATAATTTTAGAGTAATTAATGATAAAAATTAAAAATTAATTTTAAAAGTTAGAGAGCTTTGAGGGCAAAATGGTAATTTTAGATTTTTGTACCATAGTAAAAATTTATGATTAATTAAATGAAAAATGGTTAATTTTTATCTTAATGAATTCCTTTGGATGTTTGGAGCATAATGGGATAAAAGTTATAAACCAAGTAGCCTTCTTTTCATGATAAGAGTAAGATTGAAATTTAATAATTTATCAAAATTTGGAAGTTAATTAAATTTAAATGATTCTAAAGAAATGGGCTCAGGTTAGGAAGATGATAACTAACTTTTTTTAAGCTCAAAATTTGATATGATATGATCATTTTATAACAATACATATCACATAAATTAAAATTTTAGTAATTGTTACCCACTGAAATTGTTAAGGGCTTGATAGTGACCTAGGTTTAATATTTAAACTTATTTGATAAGATTTAGAAAAAGTAGCATAATTGATGTTAAACACCTCTGAACACTTCAAGCCCAACTTTGATGGTAGGTACAAAATCTTTTATGACTTAAACTTTCCTTGAGGGCATTAACTACATAACCCTTAAGTAAAATATCAACTAATTAATTGAATATTCTGTCTTTAGGATAATTGAAATGTCAAGGCTAACCGAGTATGGGGTAATTTTAACTTGACCATGGGATGATTAATAAAATAATATAATATGTTCAAAATGAACTCAAAGCGTTTCAAGAGATCCTTAAAGCGGTTCAGGGTCATTCCCCAAATACTTTGGAATCTCTTGGACATTTTGAAGGACAAATTGAACTTGTTATACTTTGTTCTAAAGTCATTCACTAAGATCTTTAGGGAGCCCACTAAGTCATAGTTTGAGGGTTTGTTAGTTACTCCTTCATCTAATCTTTTGATTTATTTAATTTTTTGTAAAATTACATACATGTTGCAAAAGCTAATCTTTCAGCGGGAATGCCGAGAAGATGACAGAAACGCTTTTACAGTGTTATTTAATTTTTGTCATTTAGTGCAACTTACTCTTGCAAAATGTTGAACAGCTTGGTTGTGCACCTTACTTTACTTAAAAAAATCAAAACCCTTTTAAAAAATTAATCAACATTTTCTAAAATCTAAACAAGTTGTTTCAAAGGTAACCATAAATCATTTGAAATGTCACTAAACATAAAAGGTCCTTTTTAAATTTACAGGAGTCTCTCAGAGGAGGTAACCCACAGTTGTTAACGATATCTACCCCATTTAAATGTGTTTTACAACTCGTTTAAGCTAAGTAAATTCAAAATGAAATAGAGATAACTGGTGTTACTATAGTAAAATTTAATGCCCCCCCATAATTATTAAACTTTGAACTTGTCATTTAAACCTTTAAACCATAAACTTTTAAACTACTACTTCGTCGAGGAGCATGAGGCTAACTTTATGGGCAGCCTTCTACAACAGCAATCTGCAACAGCATAAGGAACTATAACAACATATCTTTCCTTAGGATTAAACAACATGTCATATAATTTTGAGGTTGTCTGCCTAATGCGACATAAATCCTCAACTTTTTTAAGGCCTTTGTATGGATTTGCTAGAAAATTTAAGCCCTTACTTGTTTTAAGATCTCGAGGTTATCAATCTTTATAAACTAAATCCTCACATCTTCCAGGCTATTTGTGTGACCATCACGTTTAAATGTAAGCCCTAACTAATAAAATTGGTAAGATGTAACATTCAATAATTCTTCTTGTTGAAATTGAAATCGAGCCATAAGATAGCTTGGGAAGTCACCGAGGTTCTCTTCAGGATCCATGACATCCCCCCATTCTTCTTCCTTTGGATTCCAAAATAAAATGTTCAAAATTTGAGCTATTCCCTTGTCACACCTCTTTGTCTGATCTTTTGAAACTCTTATCAATTTTAACTCCTTTAAGATAGTATTCCCTGTTTTTTATTGAGTGTTTTCTAAGGTGAAATTGCTTTTCTATGATGTAATTAACTTAAGGGGCTTGCCCTTATAGGAAACTTTTAAGACCCAACTTAATAAACAACTTGTTTAATTTTTAGTATTAAATAAGGGAACTTATTGGTCAACAAAAAAAAGGTTTTTCACGCATTGAAACTGATATCATAAATTTTTTAGTTGATTTAATCGAGCTTCACCAGTAAGTAGTGTGTCTACCCTTTGGGATAGATGTATTGATTGCAGTTTTAGGCTCGTTTATTTAAAAAACCGGTGAATATGAGATCAGTGCAGTTTCGTATTTTCAAAAAATTAAGGAACTACTTTTTTCCAAATTATAAAAATAAATTAAATTAAAAATCTTTTAAACCGGGCATTAGGATATCCATTCCGGTGACTCACAACTTCTACTTTGGTGACTGACAATTTCTGGTTATTCCATTGAGGATTGGTTTCTCTCTCCATTTAAATCAAGAAATCTTGTCTTCTTGCATTGTAATGTGTCCATGTCCCTTATGGACCAGATTACCATTCTTCTATTAGCATGCTTCACCCATTTCTCACTTCGGTAAGTATGGTCAACTCTTTTAGACTTCAGAACTATTTATTTAATCACCTTTGAACAGAAATGTTCAAGAGTTCATTAAGACGTTATCTTTGTTTGCGGTCAGACCCTCGATAGGTGTGTTGGTGGACTAGTTCCGTGTGGGCCTTGTGCATTGTGAAGTCGGTCCTGTACTGGGTCCTAAACTTTACTTTTCCCCTCATGTCTTTTCAGGTTTGGTTTTTCACTTTGCAAACTAAATCAAATTGCGACACTTTTCTCTTAACCTTTTAATTAATTAAATTCCCCTACTTTTAATTTGCCTTACTAAATTAGAGAAACTCTACAAACTAAAATTAAAATAAAGACTTGCCCGGCTTATAGAGTGACCCTTGTTAATTCTTAGTGTTCGCACTAGAATTACAAGGTATTGGGCAAAGTAACTAACCTTAAGAATTTCTTTCTGAAGCTACTGCAATGAAGCTCCCAACGCTCACTTTCTCCTTCAACTTGTTGATCGGTCGTGAGGCCCGCAATGCTGCTCCCACCATCAAGTTTGGACCTAGATTCGATGAACTTGAAGTCATGCTGTAAAGGCTTGGTTTGTTGTCATGAAAGTTGCAGCTCCAGGAGTATAGGAGCCATTTGTTGAGTTTAACCTTGACAGCCTTTAGGATTTCCCTTCCTGCAAGAAGGTGAACACTACTGTTAGTCAGACACCTGTTAAGTTTCTTGTTCCTTGTCTGCTAAAGCGAAGGAAATTATGATTGTTAAACATACAGTTGGAGGATTGTTGACCTCATTTTTGGTTGAGGTTTAGTTTTTCCTCTTTAGTAGCCTAGGGTCTAGCCATAGGACTTTTCCTGTTGACTATTCCTAGAAAACTAGACATGGAAATCTCACCACTAGAAATTCCAAACCCTTCTCCATTCAGCTTGAAGTTCCACTTATTGCTCTCAACTTCTAAATACTTAGTAGGTGGGGTCATTGTGGGGGAAACTCAAGATGAGTCACCTTTAGGATCGCTGGACCTTAGGGTTGACCCTGGGTGTTGATCTGGAGCTAAGGCACTCACTACACTCATCTACACTCATCTGCACTCCTCTACACTTATCTACACTCATCTACACTCACAATCACTCACAACCCTGAACTCAAATTTCTAGCCTAGATCCCTTGATCTTTTGGGATACTCATGTAGATGGTCCCCTAAACCTACTGGCCCTATGGCTATGGTTTAGCTAAGACCACTATGTAGATGACCCATTATTGGATTTCCATTGTTCCATGGCTTATTGGTGATGGTTGGTACCTCAACTCTACCAAAATACCCATCTTGGCCTTTTGCCCCTAAAACAACCCAAAATTACCAAAATAACCCTCTTTGATCCAAAATTCCTAAAATTCAAAAAATTCCCAGAAAATCCTAATAAATCCCAAATATTCCTAATTTCATTTCTTTTAACTATCACATGATCCAATTTGGCCATATTGATCATCACAAAAATCCCCAAATTGCCCTTTAAAAACTCAAAATTCCCCAAATCCAACTCAAATGTCCATCAATTTGATCTTAATTGACCCCAATTACAATCCTAAAGTCAAATTCACTTTTTATATGACCAAAATTAACCAAATCCAAGCTCAATTGGTCCATGATTTGAACCCAATTCTGATTTGGGTCAGAACCACAATTTTGACCATATGACCTAATCTCACCAAATTGAACCCATAGCCTAGTCAATTGACCTAAATTAATATTTCAAAATCTCTATTACATTCCCTTACATCAGAATCAACCATCAGTTGGCATTGGTGAAGCCTCAAATCTATTTGATTTTGGCCTGAATCCAAAATTCCCAAATTTAGCCCCAAATTGGCTAAGTCCCTAAATTTTACCCAATTGATTACCTTAACCTCCAAATTGGCATCCAATTCATGTTGGAAACTCTTCATGAGGTCCCTATTGACCATTTACAACAATCAATTTGGACTTATCCCAAGGATAACCCAAGCTAGACCCAAGCCTAGCCCAACATGACCAAATTGATTAAAGTTCACAATTCTTTCAAATTGACCCTTCAATTGAACTCAAAAATACTTCCATCCTTCACCAAAGTTGTTCCTTATAATCATCTACACCAAATAAAACAATTATTTGGGTTAATTAACATGGCTAACCTAGCCCAAACCCAAGTTTTTTTCATTTGCACCCACTTGGACCCATGCACTAAATGTGACCTAACCACCCTAAAGCCACCAAATTAACTCCACCACAGCCATTAGTTGGACTTAGTGACTAGTCCAAATAAATCAAGCCATGGACCAATGGTCCCCTAAATTAAGAGATCTTATTTCCAAAAATGCACATGCTTAAGATATCTTTGCCAAATCCAAACACATTTGCATTAAATTGCTGTGATGGATTCCTTTGGGTTCCCTGAGCTCATAGCCACCTCCCTTTGGCCGGCCGGCCAGCCTAGTGGCTGGAACAGCCCAAACCCATGAGCCACCCCCATGGCACCTCTCCCAAATCAAACCTAGAGGCCAGCTCATCCAAATAAAGCTGTGGAGCTCCTCTGCCCTCCACCAAAGCACCACAATGCACCCAAACTTATGCCCTGAGAGCCACCCCATTGCCATTTTTATAAAAACTCACCTCCCACGACCATGGGAGGTGTGTTGAAATTTCCTTAGAGAGGCCTCCCCAAACTTCACGCAGAGCTTCCCTAAGATCCCCTCAGTGCATTCCTACCATTTTCCCTCACCCATTCCCATTGTCGGAGCTCAATTTTGAGCTTGATACCTTGTCAAAAACCAGGACAGAACCTAAAACACCTCCACACTCCACAAAACTTCAGTTTCTTGTGCCCACACCTTTATAAGAGTGAAAGAAGCCAAAGCCCCATCAAATCCCCCTTCCACAGAGCCTCCACCATAGCTCTAGACCAACACCTGAAATCGAGCTTGGTCGAATTCATACCTAGACCTTACACCAAGACCAGGGGATCAATCCGTGGCCTCCTTGGATCCCAGCAAATGTGTCGAGCACCTCTGATTGAAGCTTCCCTTCTCAGAGCAAAGGTATAAAACTTCTCCTTCTCCCGAGCTTATTTTGATTCTCCATTTACTTAAGCTTGATTTCATGGTACCTTAGCCGTATGGATGTGTTCATCTCACTTAGATGAGTCTATAGGATCAAACCTGAAGTTATTTGGTTAAGTCTAGACCAAGATCTTAAGGTTTTAGTGTGGACGGGCACTGGATCATCCTATCGGGGACGATGACGGGGAGCTGTCTGATCGAGCGTGTATTAGATGGATGGGGGAGATCGCACCGGACAACACTTCAGGACATGAATAGCGGGTCGAGTCAGCAAGCTACGTGGACGGCGGCGTCCAACCAGAGCGCGCCACGCATGCTTTCGGACTCGTCGTAGGTTGAGGTGGCACACGCAGTTTAAATAGAAAAACAAGGGTATTTTCTTATTTATTTAATCCTCAAAACTTCAAAAATACATAACTTTGTGCAGAAAAATCACAAAAATAAAATAAAAATACTCTCTTGCTCAGTGAACAAAGGAGAACAATATAGAATAACTTTCAAGTCCATATGATGCATAAAATATTTTTAATTAATTAAACACTATTTGGAATCAATTGATTCTCCATACATATTGACACATCACCTTGGCTTGAAATTTTGACATGTTGTAGCCTCTCTCAGGGGAAGTATTCTATGATTTTTCAAAAGTCAGAGAAGGTCCCTATACAGAGACCCATATTTTTCAAGTTATTTCACATTATTTCCTTAAAATAATCATAGAAATTAGCATATTGGTTATTAAATCCCAAGAAAATTTTGGAAGGTCCACCATGACCAAATAAACCTTGGAAAATAATTTCATTGGATAAGTTATTTAAAACATCCTTAAATTTTCCAAATACTAAATCACTAAGATAATTAATTTTGAAAAATACAAACATTTAAATGACTTAATTTTTAATCTCTACTGTGATTTATGATCCAGAGAACTTGTCATAAAAGTTTCAAATTATTTTGAGTTCATTTGACACCTTAAGTTGATTTTTAAAGATAAACAGCACTCTTGACATTTCAATGAACTTTAAAAATCAAAATATATCTCAAAAAATTATAAAATCTATTTTTTGAGTTCTCTGTGATCAGGGGTATTTTCTAAAAGAAAAATGATATTTAAAATAAAAACTTGATTTTTAGCCTATTTTAAATATTTAAATAATTAAAAATTCATAAAAATCTTAAAAATAATAAAACTCATGGAAATGTTCTAAATTGTTTCCTAATCACCTGGGAACAATTGGAATATTTTTTTGGATTTTTTAAATAAAGATATTGAATTTCAAAGCTTAAAAATAATTTTTAAAAGGCTAAAAATGAGTTTTCTCTAAAATAATCCCAATAAATCAAGAAAAAAAATCAATAAATTATACAATTTTCTCCTCTGAGTTCTTCGACCTTAGAGAGATTTTCCAAAAATACAAAACTTAATTTTCACCACTTAAAATATTTTATCTTTATTAAATAAACCAAAACTTAAAATAATTCTATTAAATCACAGAGAATTAAACAAATTATGAAATTTGATCTAAAGACTCCTCTAGTCTAGGTCTACCTCCAGTAAAATTTAAAAGGATTATAAGTTACCTTGGTAAAGTGAGGAATTTTCTTTGAAAAATGCTATTTTTGTATTAAAATAATTATATAAATTAAATTAAATTTTGAAAAATTACATTTTCTCCTTTGATGTCTCAATTGACCCATGAATGAGGTAGGATAAAAATTTTAAAGTCATTATAATTGAATTTGACAAATTATGAAGTGTTAGAGCCTTAGGAGCAAATGTGTAATTTTGGAATTCTTGCCTTAATTAACATTTAGGCTTAATTCAAGGAGGGGAATGGTTAACCTCTGATCTTAATCAATTTATTTGATGTTTGAAACACAAAGGGGTTAATTGGTAGAAACCAATCTCACTTTCTTAATTAAGATTAATAAATTTCTAAATTATTAAAATTTGGAAGTTTATTAAAATTAAATGATCCTAGACTTAGGGGTATGACTTTTGAAGCCAATAACTAATTAATTCAATACCACTATTTTGATTTTCAAATAGAATCCAAATCATGAATCATGACCACATAAAGCTTAACCTTTTCAAAACCAATTAAGACACTCACTTAGGTCTTAAGGGCTTAGTGGTGGCTTAGGCTAAATCAAAATTAACTAAATGAGATTAGAAATATAAACATAATTAAATCAAACATCCTTGAAACACCACTAAGCCCAATTAGGTTTAAAAATTTGGCTAGGTGTTCAAATTACACTAACCTGCCTCTTTAAGGGTCTTCACCCACATAATTTTCAAAGTAAATGAAAAATGATAATTACCCTATTCTTAGGAATAATTGAGACATCAATGTTCACTGAATAATAAGGGTATTTACAGGATGAGCCATTAAGCATCATCGTAAGTTTAAATGGACTCGAGGCTTTTCACCATTTGCTAAGAGTGAGACATGGGTCTGCTTCCCCCTCCTAACTTGTGGGATACCTCAGAGGCCTATTAAACTTAATATTCTTCGCTCAATGAAATCATCCTTAATTAAACTTCTAAGGACCCGCAAAGATATGACATTGGGTTAGGAAAATTACCCAAATTTTGCCTTTCTTGCTCTTCATAAATTGCCTTAACATGCATTTCAAGTTTCAGGTGGTGAAACGAGAAGACTCACCTGGTACACTTTTACAGTTTAGAGTACCGTCTTTCTTCTGCCTTTTCCTTACATGTTTCATGCTTGCATTTACCTACATAAACTTGCATGTTAACCATAACCATAACCAAAACCAAAACTAAAATCAACCAAGATAAAATTCACCGCCACAACCTTCAAAATATAAAATAACTTAAAATTTAACCACAAACATCACACAAAACCACAACTTCAACTAAATTAAGATGTCTCTATCGGATGATAGGGAATCCCTCGGAGGAGGTAAACTACGCTTGCTAACAAGGGTTTTCAAGGTTTAAATGAAATTATGGAACTCATTAAGTTGAGTTTAATAAGTTCATTTTGACTAAGTGAATCCAATAGAAAATAGTGATATCGGAACGAACGAACCGTAGGATCCTAATCGGTGTCGCTCCAATCAACTTTAATATGCCTTCTATAAAATTTAAAGAACTTCAACCATAGGGCCACCTGATTTGATATTATAACTTGACACACTAGATAACTCAAACTCGTCACGGCGAGGAGCTTGGAGCTAGCATGGTGGGCAGCACGGCCATCGTCAACAGCAAAACCTGTCTTCCCCAGCTAAACCAATCTTTCTTCCTTAGACTTAAACAACAAAGCCATAGGACTTTGAGGTTGCTTGATTATGCAACGTAAATCCTCACCTTATCGTCAACGCTAGTGAATTACTTAAACGAGTGGGACATACAATTTCCTCTCATACGAAGAATGAAATTTTGAAGGATATTAAGTTCACTAGAAAATCTCATAGGTCGATTATAAAGTCACCTACCTGTGTTCCCGTCTGGCTCCGTTTGGGAAACCGAGTCGATACTGCTATGGTCACCACCTATCATACCACCACCAGGACCGCAGGTCGCCGGCCCATTAAGTCAAGACTGGGTTTGAGAGGTTTACCCGTTATTCCTGCAATCATGGAAAGAAAAACAAGATGATTACCTGACACTGTAGCCGGTCTACACCACGGGGAGCATACCTTCCCTCGAAATACCGATGTCTCTACCAAGACGTCTCGCCCTGAGACATCTTCATCATAGGAGAAGAGGGTATGGGTACCCAAGGTCGCTGCACCGATACAGTTCAGTGAGCCTGCAGGATAGGAAGTAAAAAAAGTGCCTGAAATATCTGACATCGTCGTGACAATAGCTAGTGAGATGGAGGAACAAGTTGAGGATTTCCATCAAGGTCCTCCAGATCTTAAAGCAATCAAGGAATCGATAATTGAGGAAAAATTTGAGAAACTCAGGATTGAGATTTCTGAGTTAGCTTGAGAACACGGAGTTTCCGTCAATAGTGAGAACGAGGATTTTGATTACAGTGATTATTTGGAGGAAGATTCCATGGATGTCCACGTGATTGAAACCAGAGCTGCCACATCTGTGCGTGAGGCTCAACCTCACACTGAAGAGAACGCCGTAATGAGCTGCGTAGGTTATCCTCCTCAGAGATGACCAAGTTGATCTATTGAAGAAAAAAATAGAGGAGATGACTGCAGCTATGACCGCCATGGCCACCATTTAGGGGCAATCGCAAGCACCAAGATTGGATGCTACAGATATTAATCAGCCAGAAATTATACACATCGCAGATGAAAGAAGGGAGGCTACTTCAACAGACAAAGAAGAACAACCGAAGAAGGATTCCCCATCAAGTGTCATGCCAGAAAAAGAGTTCAAGCAAATGGTTGAACAAGTATGGGATGCCTTAGCCCAGTCCAAGGGTGGTGCATCAATTTTAAATGGTAGACCTTACCCAGAGGAGTTTGATGTTGTGCCTTTCCCCAAGGGTTTTGTGACCCCAAACTTCAAGATATTCGATGGGACTGGAAATCCCAAACAGCACATAACACATTTTAGAGCCATTTTTGGAAACACAAGGAATAGCAAAGCTCTACTCTGTCAGCAGTTCGTCAGCAGCTTGTCAGGGATTGCTTTCGACTGGTACGCTGACTTACCCAACGAGTCAGTTAAAACATTTTCTGAGTTGGAGCAGTTATTTGTGAAAAGATTTGTTGGGGCGCAGCATCATGTGTCTGTTAGAGAACTCATGATGGAGAAGCAGAAGCTTAGTGAAACCTTGGCAGACTATATTTTGAGGTGGAGAAACCTTAGCATGAAATGTGAACCTTAGCTACAGGAACATTAAACGATTGAGATTCTACTCAAAAGCATTCATGGACCAGTAGCTTTCATGCATAAGGGACTCAACATCAAATCCTTCGAGAAGCTACTCAGTAAAGCCAGTAGTCTCCAAGAAGAAATGAAACACATGGAGCCACATGAAAAGGATTAGGTGACCATAGTGTTCGAAAAGAAATTGGGGGTAGTCACAACTCTCGACAAAGGAGAGCAGCCGATAAAGATATATGCAGAAGATCATCGTCAGTCTTCGTCACAGTACTCTTAGAAACAGAGCAGTCAATCCAACCAAATGTCATCTCAAGAGGGATCACCTCGAACAGCGGGTAAAATAATATCCCTGTTAGAGCGACAGAAAGTTGTTTACTCCTTCATAGATGAAGCTATACCTAAAATATTCAAAAGCTTGATGAAGAAACCAGAATCAAACTACCTGATCCAAAGAAATCCGAAGAGGTGGATAAGAAGAATGAACCAAATTATTGCCCGTACCACCGGTTGCTTGGGCACACTATAGACAAATGCTTCGTCTTTAACGACTGGCTCGAGAAGAACCTCAAGGAAGAGAATATAACAATCCCAAAGGAGTATTTGAGAGGACCTGAAAAAGGTTCCATAAACATGATTTCTGCTGAGTCAATCTCCCCAATTGATCCATTTGTCGGAACAAATGGTTGGAGTACAACTTTGGATGAACTCAAGAAGGTCCTCAATCGGATATATGATTCATCGAAACAAGCTTATACAAATACAGAAGAAGGATGGAATGAGGTATGGAGCAGTTCATCCAAGAAGATACTGAACAAGTTACAGGCTGCATCAAAATAAGCCTCCATTCATAGTTTGCAGCATATCGAGCCCGAGATAAAGATTTCGCCAGAAAATCCGTCATCATCAAGAACAAAGAAAAAGAAAAAGAAAAGCTTCACTACCAAGATTGTTAGCACAGGGGATAGGATAGGGGCTGCCTTTACTAGACTAGTTGTCTCAGATTTGGGGAAGAAAATTCTCGAACCCTAGACTTTGTATGATTATCTTTTTGTCCCTCCGGGGTCTTATGAATATAATGGTTGTGATTTCGGCTATGTTCCGACTATTTCTAGTAATAACGTGACTGATTATAACCAAGATAGTTGCAATCTCAATCTCCAAAATGATCCTCAAATCGCACTTGAGTCCGATGAACTTGTTGTCAAGTCTAAAGAAGACATCAACGATATCGCTTACGACGACACCGATAACGAGAGCCAACTCTCGAGCGTCATGGTGCACCGCTCGCCATCAACTTATATCTCTCCAACGAAGAGGAAAAGACATCGGAAGCTTCAGCAATGATATCTCAAGAAGGAGAAATAACAGAAGTCAACTTAAGGAGCGGAAAGGTGTTACCACTAAGAACAGCTCCAACCGACAAAGGAAAACAGGTAATGACTCGAGAAGAGGTACCCCCACCTACTCTAATGGAAGAACCACATAATCAAGATAAAATTGGAGGATTGTACAAAGTAGACTACAAAGTGCTAGCTCATCTTAGGAAGTTACCTGCCCGACTAAGCATCTACGACGCTCTGATCCTGTCAAAGGAGATGAGATAATCTCTGGTTACAACTATGTTAGATCCAGAAATTTGCTTAGCTCAGTTGGCTAGCACATCCTCAGATGAAGTTTGCTCATTGAGAAAACAGTAAGGGGTAACTTTCACAGAT